>JAXCGZ010002072.1:0-7500 GCA_037179515.1 Halocaridina rubra | reverse complement strand
ATTCCTTACTGTTGATAATGAGATATACTTTTTGTTTTTATTATTGCATACACAGAGATAGACTTTTTATATTCTTAGATACCCGTTTTTGTTATAGTTCTTTTTGTATTGAAGAAATCTTTAAAATCTTACTTAAAGGATTCTGAAAAGATTATCCAGAGATAACCATGGTTAATCCCTAGCATTTTCATGAATTTTAGATTACAATCGGGCTAATTAAAGATAATTGAGATTATTAGAGATTATTTGCTGAGTTTTAAAGTTAAAATTAATGACACTTAAGTCCTTTTTAAGAAGTTGTTAAGAGAAGGATATTTGTACTTTTATTGATAGTAGTAGGGATACTGTCACATATGATTTTAGTTCTTTTGCTTTAATTTCATCAGTGTGTGTGCTTCGACTTAACCCTCTGATTTATAGCATGAAAAGAGAGAGATTGTCATTATAGACAAGGATGTGTATGCGGTTACAGTAAAGTCCTTATCAAGATTAAACAGAGAGGAATGGATTTATGCTTCGACAGTTTTGCAGTTGTACACTAAGTTCTTTTTGCTTTCGTTTTTTTTAATCAGGAATGAGAATAGCCGCTGACAATAAACATAAGACTCTATCGATAGTCATTGCTAACGTTTGTTCACGTTCATTTGTTTACTTATTTTATTATTAGAGATACTCTGCGACAATTTTTTATTTTCAGTACAAGTAAAAGACAGAGGCCCAGCTCAGCTGACTTGTGAGTGAAAACCGCAGCGTATTTCACGGTCACTCTACTCTCTCTCTCTCTCTCTCTCTCTCTCCTACCTTTCACTCGACTCTGAAACTGACAGAGGCCTCTCCTGCTGCTAACAGAACGTTGCCGTCTTTGATTTTTCCTTTTTGTTTTTATTCCAGCGAAGCTAGGCGATAATTGTGCCTACATTTTATTTCAGTTGATAGATTGTTGCATGCTGTTATTGCATAAATACTGATAAGATATCGGTAGTACCGCCATTTGCCTAAAATATTTTTGCCACATGTCGCAACTGTTTAGAGAATAGATAGAACTCCCATTGACAAATTGTGGAGCCAGCAAGTTGCCACTTATGCTATATATATATACATTGATTACGACAGCAGGAATTTGAATATTAAAGGAGACTGTGTTAGAATAAGCATCACTATGAAAAATAAGTATAGAACTCTGTTCTTACTTCTGAATGCCAGTCTCCATTGTATATATATTGATATTTTTGATTTAGTGTATTTATTTTTATTGTTTATTATTCTTATTTTTAGATCATGATTATTAGTAATGTTATTATGTTGACTGATATTGTTGCTATCTCTCAATGGCCTGTTGCTAATTATTATTTTTGAAATGAAATCAGCAGTAACTTGATGATTTGTATCTTTTATCTGAATTCATACTTGATGTTACTGTAGCCACCGCTAATAAGAATGTTTCTTTAGTGGCTTTTCTCAGTATTCAGTGATTATTCTTTTTGACATTTATAGTAGAGTAATGCTATGTAGCAGTTGCTAAGTCCTAAGTATCTTGGAATAATAATCTAGTTGTGTAGACACATACCTTCCATCACCACCCTATTCCTAGGCAGCCCCGACCTGCAAGTTCTAAAAGTCTTTAGATTTTGTCCGTCAGACAAGTCCCTAGTGCCCATTGAATAGAGATTGCAATCACTTGCAGCTGCAGGGGAGGCAAAGTATAGCCTCCGAGTACCAACGTATGGCCATTGTTGGTACCCAGAAGTCATAGGGAACCTTTCTGTAACTGTGGTAGTGACATAGGTTCAAACTTTCATCCCGCGTTCTACTTCAAAGGTACGTGTGAGAGGACCGTACAGGAAGAGTAACGCTGTGACGTTGCAGGTCTCCCTGCGTGGTGGTCTTAGTCAAGATCGGCCGAGGGCGGGACGAGAAAGCCGGGCTGGAAGGATTCGCGGGATGGGGCCCAGTCCTTGTCCTTTTTGTTTTGCCTAACCGAGTAACGGAGATATGGGAACAAACCTGGGCCTGCAGCGAGGACGGCGGGGGATGCGAAAGCGAAAGAATCCCCGTGGGAAACCGGGGAATCGCACCTAGCAAGAATTCATGAGCAAGGGACAGAGAAAACAAAAGTCGTCCTAGACAGAGAAAGTAAAAGTCGTCCTAGACAGAGAAAGTAAAAGTCGTCCTAGACAGAGGAAAGTAAAAGTCGTCCTAGACAGAGAAAGTAAAAGTCGTCCTAGACAGAGAAAGTAAAAGTCGTCCTAGACAGAGAGAACGAAAGTCGTCCTAGACAGAGAAAGTAAAAGTCGTCCTAGACAGAGAAAGTAAAAGTCGTCCTAGACAGAGAGAACGAAAGTCGTCCTAGACAGAGGAAAGTAAAAGTCGTCCTAGACAGAGGAAAGTAAAAGTCGTCCTAGACAGAGAGAACGTAAAAGTCGTCCTAGACAGAGGAAAGTAAAAGTCGTCCTATCCATTGGTCTCTGAATAGTAATATAATATGAAAGTAAAACATGTTTTGTTTCAGGAGTAGTTTTTAAGGCTTAATTTTAAGACAAATCAATGCCCCTAATAATGATAGGAATAGAACTTATGACGGTAGGGTCTCTTATAGAAATTACTGTTGATGTTATAGTCTATTGCATTTTACCTGTTTATACACGCTAATACTCTACTTAATTGTTTGCTAATGTTCTAAATGAGTCATAATCCTACTGTAATTAACTCAATTTTGTCTTTTAAAGAAACGAGAGAAGTAGATGAATTAATGTTTTGATTTAAACTGACTTTTTGATCTTAATTAATGTTTAATATTAGTTTCACACTGGAATTATGTTGTTTAAATATAAGAATATGTTTGTATTTCAGATTTCCAACAAGGACATAGACCCTGCATGCTCTAGTTGTCTGTAAAGGTACTCTCTATATGTTATGTTTGTGTAATTTGCATAGGAATTCTTAGAAAATAGCTTAAATAATTCGGCCCCATTTCTATTGTAAACTAATGTTAGCTAGGATATGTCCAAGAGCTCCCGGAAAATTAGCCCATGCTTCGACTGAAATAAGAGATATTTCAGTTTTGGTTGGGAGGGATGTCGTATGACTTCCGCCATGCTGAAGCCAGAATCTGAAACTTGTAACAGATCTTGAGCGGAAACGGTTGGTCGAGGGCACGGATATTTTATTACAATGTTTGTAGAAAGTGCCAAGGAAATATATGACCGGAACCGTGAGACTTAGGACCTGGCATCGAGAAGGGCAAGAAAGGACAGGAAGTTAGCCATTTCCTAAACCACAAGAAAACATAAACTTGTGTTTCGTACGCAGGAACCTGCCCAGGAGAAATGCCCAATAACTCCTCCCCGGAAGTAGGTGGGATTCCACTTTGAACCTGGCGCTGATTAGCTAGGACTAGATCTGACTGATTTCATTGGAGAATTGGATGTTAAGCCACGCCCTGCCCTGGGGGTATTTAAAGAGCCACCCAGGGCAGAGACACTTAGTTAGAACCTTGCCAGGGGCACGAATAGATCATAGATTGTGATAGTCATAGGGTGGGGGCATAGGGGCATTGAGGCGTCGGATGTGTTGTACTCTAGAATAAATATAAGTAAAGGAACTACTGCTTGTCCATTCTTACCTTGTACCCATCAGGTACGAATATTTAACCTAACAAACCACGCTACCATAATAATTAAAGTAAATATACGTAGGAGGAAAAGCCCTACGTTAGTGGTGTCATTAGATGGGATAAACAAAACCAATACGACAGTGGTGACGCTCGGTGAGATAATAATAAAACCTCCACGTCAGTAGTGACAAGCGGTGAGATAACCCAGTCATCTTACAAAGTGTGAGTTCAAGTGGTAGAGTCTTACGGTGGAATAGCTATAACTCCACGTCATATATATATATATATATATATATATATATATATATATATATATATATATATATATATATATATATATATATATATATATATATATATATATATATATATATATATATATATATATATATATATATATATATATATATATATATATATATATATATATATATATATATATATATATATATATATATATATATATATATATATATATATATATATATATATATATATATATATATATATATATATATATATATATATATATATATATATATATATATATATATATATATATATATATATATATATATATATATATATATATATATATATATATATATATATATATATATATATATATATATATATATATATATATATATATATATATATATATATATATATATATATATATATATATATATATATATATATATATATATATATATATATATATATATATATATATATATATATATATATATATATATATATATATATATATATATATATATATATATATATATATATATATATATATATATATATATATATATATATATATATATATATATATATATATATATATATATATATATATATATATATATATATATATATATATATATATATATATATATATATATATATATATATATATATATATATATATATATATATATATATATATATATATATATATATATATATATATATATATATATATATATATATATATATATATATATATATATATATATATATATATATATATATATATATATATATATATATATATATATATATATATATATATATATATATATATATATATATATATATATATATATATATATATATATATATATATATATATATATATATATATATATATATATATATATATATATATATATATATATATATATATATATATATATATATATATATATATATATATATATATATATATATATATATATATATATATATATATATATATATATATATATATATATATATATATATATATATATATATATATATATATATATATATATATATATATATATATATATATATATATATATATATATATATATATATATATATATATATATATATATATATATATATATATATATATATATATATATATATATATATATATATATATATATATATATATATATATATATATATATATATATATATATATATATATATATATATATATATATATATATATATATATATATATATATATATATATATATATATATATATATATATATATATATATATATATATATATATATATATATATATATATATATATATATATATATATATATACATATATATATATATATATATATATATATATATATATATATATATATATATATATATATATATATATATATATATATATATATATATATATATACATATATATATATATATATATATATATATATATATATATATATATATATATATATATATATATATATATATATACATATATATATATATATATATATATATATATATATATATATATATATATATATATATATATATATATATATATATATATATATATATATATATATATATATATGTATATATATATATATATATGTATATATATATATATATATATATATATATATGTATATATATATATATATATATATATATATATATATATATATATATATATATATATATATATATATATATATATATATATATATATATATATATATATATATATATATATATATATATATATATATATATATATATATATATATATATATATATATATATATATATATATATATATATATATATATATATATATATATATATATATATATATATATATATATATATATATATATATATATATATATATATATATATATATATATATATATATATATATATATATATATATATATATATATATATATATATATATATATATATATATATATATATATATATATATATATATATATATATATATATATATATATATATATATATATATATATATATATATATATATATATATATATATATATATATATATATATATATATATATATATATATATATATATATATATATATATATATATATATATATATATATATATATATATATATATATATATATATATATATATATATATATATATATATATATATATATATATATATATATATATATATATATATATATATATATATGTATATATATATATATATATGTATATATATATATATATATATATATATATATATATATATATATATATATATATATATATATATATATATATATATATATATATATATATATATATATATATATATATATATATATATATATATATATATATATATATATATATATATATATATATATATATATATATATATATATATATATATATATATATATATATATATATATATATATATATATATATATATATATATATATATATATATATATATATATATATATATATATATATATATATATATATATATATATATATATATATATATATATATATATATATATATATATATATATATATATATATATATATATATATATATATATATATATATATATATATATATATATATATATATATATATATATATATATATATATATATATATATATATATATATATATATATATATATATATATATATATATATATATGTATATATATATATATATATATATATATATATATATATATATATATATATATATATATATATATATATATATATATATATATATATATATATATATATATATATATATATATATATATATATATATATATATATATATATATATATATATATATATATATATATATATATATATATATATATATATATATATATATATATATATATATATATATATATATATATATATATATATATATATATATATATATATATATATATATATATATATATATATATATATATATATATATATATATATATATATATATATATATATATATATATATATATATATATATATATATATATATATATATATATATATATATATATATATATATATATATATATATATATATATATATATATATATATATATATATATATATATATATATATGCATATATATACATATATATATATATATATATATATATATATATATATATATATATATATATATATATATATATATATATATATATATATATATATATATATATATATATATATATATATATATATATATATATATATATATATATATATATATATATATATATATATATATATATATATATATATATATATATATATATATATATATATATATATATATATATATATATATATATATATATATATATATATATATATATATATATATATATATATATATATATATATATATATATATATATATATATATATATATATATATATATATATATATATATATATATATATATATATATATATATATATATATATGCATATATATATATATATATATATATATATATATATATATATATATATATA
>JAXCGZ010002071.1:92500-97500 GCA_037179515.1 Halocaridina rubra | reverse complement strand
ATATGAAGAAGAGCAAGAAATTTCTGGTGCGAACATTGATGATTGCCACAACGCAAGAAGAGAAAAATTAAGTACAAATCAGATGACCTTCTGAACTTAGCCTGTTATTATCTTCAAAAAGATGATAGCAGTGAGCTAAATACTGCACAAGTTTGGGCTAGCAAATTAAGGAATCTGCCACGAGATCAGAAATTACTGGCTGAGAAATATATTAATGACATCTTATTTGAAGCAGAAATGGGGACGCTGACCAGAAATTCAGTGAAGATAAATGAATGCCGTAATGTAGACATTTTACCAGCATCTCGTCCTATGTCAGCAGCAAGCACCAGCACTAGTCATGATGATGGTGACTCAATGAACCATTCCACATCACAAATGGAACCTTTGACTCAATACTTCCATGAGTTCCAACCACAAGAATATATTGATAATGTAATGTAATACATCATCTGTCAAATAAAAAAACAAAATTACCATAAGCTAAAATTATAACCCTATTTATAGTTACCTTGATGTAATCCTTGAGAGCAGTAATGATGGCTTCACAGGTTTCCTGCACTATTCCACTGATTGTAGATTTTCCCATTACGCCGGAATAACGCAGCCGGGAAAATGATTCTCCTGTTCCTAAATAGCAGAGAGTAATGGAAAGTCTTTCATTTGCTGAGATGCTCTCCCTCATAACAGTGTCTTTTTTAGTTATGTATGGCCTTACCATATCCAAAAGTTTATTGTACGTCTTTTCATCCATCCGGAAATAACTGTGAAAATCAGTCATATCGGTTTTCTTGATTTCATTCAAAAGGTTTAAATGCGTAAAAATATTACGCTTACCAACCCAGTCTTTGACCCACTTTGTACGTTTGCGTCTCTTCTTTAGCCAAAGAGCCACAATAATTGCAATGCATGCTTTTCTCTTGTTTCTCATTTCACTTGAAAGCCCAGGGCACAACCATTCGACGCTGGTACACCGGATTACTGACGCCTCAATCATTATTCTATAATGGACGTGTGTTCGGTGCACTGACAGTAGTTCACAGCAATAGAATAGTGTCAGTATTTTTACTGACAGTAATAATGATCGTCTGAACCCCCCTTAAGATTGGTCAGGCTTGTACCCACAGTGGGCCTGGGATATCTTTCATCGGGTGGCCACCGGACAATAGGAGAGCGCAACTGCTTCAGAATGTAGAACATATACCCTTACTCTCCTGCCAGTGTTGCCAGATCTACAGATTAAGCTGAAGGCTACACATTTTTTAGCATGTCTCAGATTTTAATATTTTTCCTCAAAAATGAGCGAAATCTACAGATTTTTTATTACTTGCTATACATAATCACAAAAATAGATTGTAAATATTGAAAAATGTGTCAGAATTCGAAATACTTGTTATGGTTTTCATGTTTAAAGCGTATGGTATAGGTAGCCTACTCTATTGTAAGTATATATAAGAATCATTGCCTTGGAAGGCGACAGCTACAATAAGTAGCAAGCAATTTTACTCCTTGTATTACATGGAAATAAGGTCTGAAATTGAAAAAAAAAATCTTTTGCACTCGCATCAATAGACAGAAACTGGCATTAGTACACAACGGTTATGAACGAACGAAACAAATTTTTAAACATGTATGCATCCAGTTTATTTTTGTATGTAAGGCAGTCGCGTGAAGACGTAATTTCAGAGAAGAACAATCATTGTGACCTATCTTTGTGCCTGTGATGAGTCTCGTTCTGTCTGCACATTTAGTTCAATACAATACGTGTGAATACGCGTGTGAAGATGATCCTATTCCTAGTACGTCTGGATTGTTACTTCAACCACGAAAGGTTCTAGCATTCAAGACTCTTAGACCAAGTCTAGTAAAAGAGCTGAAAGTACAAGTTCAGTGGAAGAAAGTAAGATTAGTGCTTTTAAAGCAATTAGGTCACACAAAACTCTAAATGCAAAATGGAAGACTTGATGTTAAGACACTAAATTATATAAGCTGGCAATTTGCAGTTGAGTGAACGCGAATTTTCTCCTACTGACATGTTGATCTTTAGTCTCACATGGTTATGACAAGGCTACTGCAATTATTATCATGGATTCTGCTAAGATTTTACTACTATCCTTTAGTCTGATTTTATTTTTGCTGAACTGCCAGTTGCTCATTGTTAGTAAAACATGGAAAATATGATAGCAATATTCGGACGTTTTTTTCCTCTAAGCCAGTTTTTTGCTCTAAGTCAGAAAAGTGCTTGTTTTTTATATCTAAACCAGTGAAATGTGTCGGATTAAATGACAGTGAGTATGGTGGATTCATATCCGTAATATTCATAATCACGCTGATTTTCCTGTGTAGATACATGCAGCAGATAATAACCATTGCGATCATTCAGACTTGTTTTCCTTGATTGACTTTATTTAACAAACATTTTTATTCCTAGTAAATTGTGATAATTTAATATTCATTATTTTTTTTTTGACGGTGCTACTTGAAAATGTAGAGCTTGTAGATATGCTTAGCTATTATGAAGGAAGAATAATCTTTTCAGAATTTCCAAAATATGCATTTTCTATGGAACTTCTTAATATGAAGTAATAGCTCTCTCTCTCTCTCTCTCTCTCTCTCTCTCTCTCTCTCTCTCTCTCTCTCTCTCTCTCTCTCTCTCTCTCTCTCTCTCTCTCTCTCCAAAGTTTCGGTATTTTGACTGACATGAAAGGGCTCGAATTTGTTTTTTCTTCTCTTTTCTTTTTTTAGTTGTGCAAGTGGGCGATGATGATAAAGAAGGGGAGAAGACAAGGGTAGAAAAACCAATTGGTACAGTGAAAAAGAGAAGATATTCTTAGAAATACTGCCCGTCATACGAGGAGGATCCTTTATTTAAAAATTGGCTCAAACCAAGCTCAAAGGCGGATGAATATGCTTACTGTACCTCTTGTGACTGTCATCTGAAGTTAACAGCAGGTAAAACTGACTTGAAAAAGCACTGTGGAAAACAGAAGCATATTGATGATGCAAAGGCCATGCAGATTAACAGACTAAAGTTACAAACTTAGGATTTTCAAAGTTCAATGATGATGTTTGTATGGGTGAGCTAAGATTGGCTGCAGCTATAGCAGAACATGACTTACCATTGACTTTTTGCATTGGCTTTTTGCAAAGTTGATAAAGACTGTTTGTAAATATTGCAGAGAAAATAATATTAGGCCGTACAAAAGCAACAGCAATAATCAGTAATATTATTGGGGAGGAGGATCATTCTCAGCTTATTGAACATTTACGAAAAAACAAATTTTCCTTAATTGTAGACGAGTCAACAGACAAAGGTTGTGTTAAACATCTGTGTTTGGTAGCTCGGATATTATTAGAGGATACTGTTAGCGATGCGTTCCTTGCCTAATTCCTCTCAAAGATGCAACTGCTGATGCATTATATAATTATGTAGTAAGCTCTTTCAATAAGCATGGTATTCCTTTTAAACATAATATGCTAGGTTTTGCTGCAGATGGGGCAAACTCGATGTTAGGAGCACACCATTCCTTGTCATCACTACTGAAGAAAGACATACCACATTCATTTGTGATGAAGTGTATTTGTCATTCCTTTGCTCTGTGTGAATCGTATGCTTGTTTTAAATTACCTCGATCTTTAGAAGACCTAGCTAGGGACATTTATAGTTACTTCCACTGCAGCCCTAAGCACATGGGAGAGTTTGAGGAGTTCCAAAGTTTCACCAATGTCAAGCCACATAAATTGTTACATCCATCACCAACTAGGTGGCTCTCTCTGCATATGGTTGTGGTCAGACTGGTTGAACAATACAATGCACTGAAACTTTACTAATGCTGTCCGGTTGATAAACTTGCCAGTCCAGAAATCATTTTGCAGAGACTAAGTAACCCTATTACTAAATTGTATCTGTTGTTTCTTGATTTTGTCTTGCTTATTTTTAATAACCTGAATAAACAAATGCAGTCTGAGTCACCACAAATACACATTTTTTAAAATTCAATTGCTTCAGCTCTAAAAACTATTTTAGAATGCTATCTCAGAGAAAGTTATGGTAGTAAAACTCCACTGAGGCACATAAGGATCAGCGACTATAGTAATTTCAAACCTCTGAAAGATATGTATCTTGGTATCAAAGAAGGGATTGAAATAAGAAATGAAACTCAGTATGATGCAGAAGAACTCAGACACTTTAGGCAAAATTGCTTAGAGTTTTTTATGGAAGCTGCCTCTCAGATTTACAAAAGGTTTCCTTTTGATGCATCAGCAATGGTATCTTTGAAGCCTTTAAGTCCAAAACTAGTTATGGATCGAGGAATACCATCTTTGGCAAATTTGATGACTTCAGTTGGCCATTCAATAGAATTAGATGTTCAGAACATAGACACATAATGGAGGTTGCTTGCTAGTTCCTTAGGCACTCATGATGTTAATCTGGATATGTCACCTGAACTTTTTTGGAGCAAAGTAGGTTCTCTTAGCCAATGGATAATAACTTAATGTTTACAAATCTTTCGAAGCTTGTAAGCGTCTAGAAGTTTCTTCATCACTCGAAAATTTCTTCCATAGATGCTATATATTTTTTCTTCTGTATTTTTAATTCTTTTTTTTTCTCTTCGTTGAAGTAACGGCGTGGATTGATCCCGAGCTATTCACCCATGTGGTGTGAACACTATTCCACAGAGTGTCACCAATGTGGTGGGATTTTCATCCCACTATTTTACACCAATAATTGTGATGTGAGTCTTGTTTTCGTAGCGTGGTTCGTGATAACAGATAAGCATCTGCTTTATAGGGATTTATTTCTAGATTAACAATTAATTCCTCAGAGCTCCAATTCCTACCGTTCCTGTCATGAACGATACCGGATTCCCGCCCCCAAGGGGGAGATTGTTAAGCTGTGGACGTGATGTCTGCCCTGGACAAGATCTGACCTCTCACTGACTAGGCTTTCTTGTGCTACTCATTGCGATCGGTGGGTATCGAGCGCGTCACTGCCACCC
>JAXCGZ010002071.1:20000-90000 GCA_037179515.1 Halocaridina rubra | reverse complement strand
ATATATATATATATATATATATATATATATATATATATATATATATATATATATATATATATATATATATATATATATATATATATATATATATATATATATACATATATATAAATATATATATATATATATATATATATATATATATATATATATACATATATATATATATATATATATATATATATATATATATATATATATATATATATATATATATATATATATGGTAAGGAAGCCTATCAGTGAAACAACACAATTAAAAAAAATAACTTTATATTTCGGATCCTAACTGGACCCCTTCGCAAGTACAAGTGAGTGTAAAATAACAATGACAGAGGGAGTAAAAATAAAAAGGACTCAAGAGGCCTGAGGGAATTAAAAATTAAAGATAGTAAGACTGGTCTACTCCTAAAGAAATAATACCCTCAATCAAATAAGACCGACAAACTCATTAATAAAGTCATACTCTAACACCAACTCAATCCCTGTCCCAGACCTTGATAATCGGAGAGAGTTGGTGTCATAAAAAGTATCCGGCTGTGGCACTTCTGTTAAGACCAACTCATTGCCGGTTTCAAAATCTGATTATTATTGGAGAGGGTTAGTGTGAGGAAGGTGCCTCCAGCTCTAAAATATAGCGCCATAAAATTTGAGGGAATATAAACTTGTTGCTGGCTCCAAGGCCTGGAAAATGGAGAGAGTTGATGCCGTGATTGATATCCGGCCACATGAATATGAGGTAAAGCTAAATTGTCCCGGGTTCCAATCTCTGTTTTTTGAGAGGCATCTTGTCAGGAAGGCATTTGTCAGTAAAAATTTAGGCCAACACCGAACACTAGCCTCGAAGAGGAAGGTGAAAAACAGTAGAAAATAAGAATAATATAACTGCAAAGTATATTTCTCGAGTACATGAAGGGAGTTGGTGTCAGGAGGGACATGCGGCCAAATACTTTGAGGCAGGAACCAACATTCCGAAGAAGAAGAAGAAGAAGAAGAAGAAGAAGAAGAAGAAGAAGAAGAAGAAGAAGAAGAGAGCTGATTGATGAACAAAATATATGAACTTTAAATTTCTTCTGAACTGATGTGGATTGTCTCTCGAGTAAAGCCACTGCCCTCTCCTTTTTACATAGGTTTCATGTGATATCCTTATTTTTCTTTTTTTAAGCAATCGTATATAAATAACTCTCTGAGGGGAGCTTGAAACTTCGTGTATTTGATATGAGCCAGGCATTGATCCTTTGGGCTACTAAGGGAGGCTTAGGTTATTTTAGCATGTTCTATTGAGGTCATTGTTTGTTAGCTTCTGCATGTGTACGTAAGATAATGTTGCTCGTCATATTTACTATGCAGTTTTATAACTTTGTAGATTTTTCATTATATTTGAAAAATAATTTCTGTTTTTCATCTACTTTCAAGAGATCAGACACTTTTTTAATGTGTGGCTCAAGCGGTAGCGTCCGCAACTCTAAGGCGTCAGGTCGAGGGTTCGAGCCCCTTCACGGTCTGAAGGTTAGCAAGGGAATGCACTCAGGGTAACGATTATATCTGCCAAATCAAGTTCTTCGTAAGAAGGCAACCGTCCTAGCCCTTGGTAAAAAAGGGAGTCCGTGACGTAAAACCGGAACAACAAAATCTAGTATTTCCCTTTGAGATAATCTACGAATTTGACCATGGCCAGTGATGAATTATCTTGTTTCGCTAACTTAATATTTTAGTGTTAATATAAGTTCTTACTAAATTTTCCTGCTGACTGAGTAATCGTTTTGTAGCATATTACCACATTAGATATTTTTAGGCAATAAGCAGTGATCATTATCATATAAAGTGCTTCATTTTTTAGAGTAAACTATATCTTTACAGGACCCATGGTAAAGCTTTTTGATCTACTGGAATCTGAGTTACCCAATCCAGTGGCCAGGATGGAGACTGCTAACCCAGTTGATGATGATACTGAGCAGATGAAGCAAGACATCCACAACAAAGATGCGCAGAATGACAAGGCTCCTATAAATGATATGATTCATTCTGACAAAGAGAAAAAAGGCAATCACTCCTTCTCACCTGCTCAGGGCGAATTTGGAAGAGGTGCGAGTGCAGCCAGTGATAACATAATGTTATATCTTGGTATAATCACACTCTATTGTGTGTTATTTCTGTCGCATCCGCACTGAAGGGATGCTTGAGTTGTAACTTAAGACAAGAATTAATGTGTTGGTCTTTATATGTGACGTGAAATTGTACTTAAGCATGTGAATGTTCTGTTTAGCTACAGAAGACTTTCTTTATTTTTTCTTTTTTTTTATGAGTGTGGCCAGATACAGGCAAAACACTGCCCTCATCAGGCATGGGCACCAAGAAAACATGAAGAGGAAGAAAAACTGGAGTATTAAGAAGGCAGAAATAAGGGAATGATACATAATAGGAAAAGGACAGGTTGAAAGAATAGTCGCAATATTGAAGACCTAGAGATATGGCAGGGATAGGACCTGAAATGAAAATAAATCAACTCTTTGAAGGAAGAGAGGTAATAAGAATTAGGAAAAGCAATAGGTGGAAGAGAGTTACAGAGACTGGAGGTGGATGGAAAGAAGCAGTCGCTGCACCAACCAATCAGAGAGCTTCAAATTTCCACACAGTACTTGTGAGACTATGCCACTTGATGAGTACTACTACATGGCCTCGGCAGCACCAAAGGGATACAACTCACCAGCTCATCATAGCAGCAATGGAAGTAGTAACGATAGAAAAAAAAAGATGAATACCTATATGGCGAAGAGAAAGAGATTACAGATTAGAAGTAAGAGAAGGGTCATTGACGAGTCTCATTGACTTAGATTCAACCCTATCAATGGGGATAAGTATCAGAAGAAGCACCCCAGACGTGTGAGCAGTATTCTAAGAAAGAATGGATAAGATCGTTACAGATTTTAATAACTGAAAAAAAATAAAAGTAATTATGAAAAGGAATCAGAACCCTCAATGTTTTATATTTAGATTTATAAATCTGGATTATGTGACATCTCTAAGACAAGTTAGAGGCTATTATGATTCCTAATATGTTAATAAAAGTAAGAGGGTAAATGTAATTAGTTTCGAAAATAATAGGACTATTAGGAGGAGGAGAAGATAAAAGATAGCCAGAAACAGTACTTTGAAGGCATAAAATTAAACTATATTTTGGGTGCCCAATTCAGTTACTCTCTGTAATTCAGTGTTGCGAGTTGAAGAAAGAGTGATACGAGAGAGATTACGAGTAGCAGATGAAGGTTGTGAAAAGAAGGTAGAGGAAAAATGAAGGGTAAAATTATTGGCAAAGGCGTGGAGAAGAAAGGAGGATGGGGACTGGAGAGAATCATTAATGAAGAGAAGGAAAAGACTAGGTGAAATAATAGATCACTGTGGAACACCACTGGTAACTAGAAATGAACTAGTTGTTGTGTCATCAACAACCACAGATAAAAAAAAACGGTTAGAAAGAAAACTGGATATCAGAGAACAAAGAGAAGGAGCAAAGAGCCCCTTGTGCCAGACACCATCAAAAGCCTCAGAGATGTCAAGGGCGACAGGAAAGGATTCCCCATAAAATACCTCATAAAAGATGACCATACATGAGTAAGATAGGACAAATCACCAGTGAGGTGATTGGATATAAGCGAATTGGATTTAAGATGTTTCGAGAAATAAAAACTGAGCAAAGTTTGAAATATTTTAGCGATAGAAGAAGTTAGGGCAATAAATCTGTATTTAGAATGAACAGAATGGTCACCTCTCTTAGGAAAAGGCTGAACTAGAGCGTGCTTCCAAAGTGAAGTAGATACTGGTTGAGAGAATGAGGCGAAAAAGACGGCAAATCACGGGAGCCTGTTCATTTGCAAACTCCTTAAGGAACCTTGCAGGGATACCATTGGCTCCAGATACCTTGTTAGCATTTAGAGAACGAAGAACCTTATGGACTTTACATGAAGAAAGAATAAGGGAGGGCATAGGGTTGGAAAGGGGTGAAGTACGAAGAACAGGAATACCGAAATTGCTTACGGAAGAGTGTACAGATATATGAGTCAAGTAGAGTTACTTTGTTAGTGGGATAGCAAGCTAAAGAGCCTTGAGGACGATTGAGAGGGGGGAAAGCTTGAGTTACAGAAGTTTTTGGAGAGGTTTTAGGCTAAGGACTAGAGACATTTATCAGTGGGAAAGGATTTAAAGCCATCATCTCTCTTTCTTAAAAAGGAAGCTTTAGTCCTTCGAGTCTGACCAGTGTAGCGATTCCTGGATGTAAAACTCTTTTTTGTCAATAATTTGCAGACGAGATATCTCACAAGAAGTGCCAAAATATGACGAAAAGTAAGTATATTTTTTTTTAATATTCTCTGCCATATTCCTTGTGTGTGTAGGCTGTAAATCTACTTTTAAGAACTTAATGTTTCCTATTGTTTTTATTATGTACGCATCATTGAATATGGATATTGTAAAGTGTCGTAGAGCTGAAAGGCAGAATTACTTTGTGTTTACAGCTTGTGTGAATTCTGCTGAAATATTGTACAGCTGGCAGTACTATAACTCAAAATTATTATGAGAATGAAGGGGCATTACATGCATAAGGAAATCTGAAATTATATTTCAGAACAAAGGGAATTTTGTGTCATGCTTATCCTTTCTCAATATTTAATCAGTTGAATACTGATAACATAGGATAGGGGGGGTAATCATTGACGGCTCCGAATGAATTCTCTTAGCCCTATTTAGGGTGTCATCACTGGAGAGGGGGTGAGGAATAGGATGGGAAGGATTTTGGAGAATGCACAAAAATGAAATAAAGAGAGAGATATATGGAGAGGAGCAGACCCTCATGCTAAGTTGAGATGACAGTGCTATATGAACAGTGTAAAGAATATACTTAGCATTTAACGCTAGTTGTTAATATGCCAAGTTAGTTTCTTATATATATTTACATATTCCTATTTCTTGTATCTTATTTATTAATTACCATAACTGATAAATCTACTAAGATCATTAAGGGACTACTGTCATTAATTTCATGAATCCTAATGTTATCAATTGTTTCTTATCACTCATTACAGCATTGTATTGCAAATATTAATAAATGACAATTGAAAGCTTGTGCGAAAATATATAAAAGTGAGCTGTCAGTATTGTAAGGGTCTTGTACAATTAATGGTAAGTTACTTGTAGGCAGTAATTAGTGCTATATTTACAATATTTCCTATACAGAGGTTAATGAGTGTTTATAGAATATATATTTTGTTTTCCATGCCAGCACTGCTAACCCTGATTGGCACAGCACTTATTCATAGGATCAGATATTCCCTCTAAAGGCTATTATCTGTGTGGCGCAGCAATATAGGTGGAATCGAGGATATGATTTACTTTTGATATCGTGAAACGATGTGATAATGGTAGCTTTTGTGTAATGTATAAGTTTGGGATGCCTGCGAAGACAGTAATGAAAAAAAAATATATAAGTATATTTTATGACCTCATGACCATTATTATGGTCTATACAAGAGGTTCTACATATTTACTTGTGTGCATGTAACCTAAAAGCTTTCTGTCTACATATATAGCGCAGAGCTACTGCTACTTTGAGCACGTGCTTCTGAAAACTATAGATGAATAGAAATATGAAGATAACTAAAATATATTTACATAATACAGAATAGTTGTAAGTGCTGCTTTATATAGAAAGGTATGAATCTTCAATTTTATTATTAATACAAAAACACAAATATTATATTTAGTACAATTAAAATTTCTGTTGTTATTCTGCAGCACTTTTGCCATAAACATTTTCTTTATTTGACTGTATAATTGGTTCAGCATTCCCTGAAATAGAAGAAGAGTTTATTACTAATCAGTTAAGACAAATTGGACCAGTGCAATGGTACACGTCTGGAGATGATAAAGGTGTCGTATGTGGGTGCATTTTAAAACTCCTTTTGTATATTGCCTGAACTAGAGACTAACTCAGTCTGCAATGGCTTCTTAAATAGGTGTAATCACGGCAGGGTATTCCATATCATTTATGTTTATGACATGGGATTAATATAAGCATAATAATTACTTTCTTGTTTGATAACTTCATCCAAGATTAACAATGCTTGTTTATCATGCACTCACATATGTCCCTCTTACTACTAAAATATATTAAAGGATTAGTAGATTCTTAATCAAATAAGTACATCACCATATGTGAAAACATGAAAAAAATTTTACCCCGACTGGGAACTGAACCTGGGACATATAATTATAATGCCAAGGTGCTACCAACTACACCACAAATTTGAATAAGTTACTTATAACCATAGGTTTAAACAATTTAAGAGTAATTTGGTATGTTTTGGTGTGTGTGTGTGTGTTTTTATGTGAATAAATATACATGAATATATATTACATATTTCTTATTACCCCTTCGCAACTGACAAGTCACAAAAACTTACACATTTCATATTATCCATTCATATCTAACAAGTCTCTATACTCCCCATCTCTGTTTCTCTTTATGTTTTCATCATGCCCAGGCCCGATGAGGTTTATTTTTTCCATCCTGGTGTCACAATAAAAAAATAAAAAAAATAAAAAAATAAAGGCTACCGTTATCATTCCAAAGCCTGTATTTATAGGAAAAGAAGAGATCTAATACATAGCTTTTTATAAAGATAAAAATATGTGGAGTTGAGTAATGTATAAATTATAGATTATTTTATTTTCATCTTTATCAAAAAAGAAGACTTTACATATTACATATCTGAGCAGAACTTATCCCTAAACAGAACAAAGAAGAAACATTCTTCAGGAGCAATTTAATAAAGGCCAAAATCGTCTGAGGTCTAGCTTCAAAATCGACGCAACATATTATATAAGAAACTGATATAATAAAAGAGTCAAGAATAGCCAGTAGAATGGTAAATGAAGCGATTTGAAGTAGAATATAAGAAGAGTTTTATAACATTTAAGTCTAAAATAGAAGCAATTAAGTAATGGGCATAGGAATCAGGTTTAATATTTAAAGATAAAATTATCTCATACCAAATACGGAGAGCAAATATACGGATATAATTATTCGAAAAACTAATCACATTAAAATAATCAGTCTGAAATTAAACTGTAACTATGAGCTTATTTCTAGTTCCATGAGTAAGGAATCTGAGCATAACTTTATGAACCTTAATTTTTAAGGACTTCTTTAAACTGAAAATGAACACTTTTAGTTTTCCTGTTGAAATGAAAGAAGTATATGCATACTTTGTTTTCGTCAGATTTCTAATTTAACATCGTTATCGATCTAAACTTTTTGTACTGTTACGTAGCTCATTGGAATACACCCAGTTCTTGGAATAACGCGAAGATAGGTTCTTAGAATTGACGAATATGTAAAAATTGCATAATGTAAAGAGTCATATTCCATAAGAAACAATGACAGAAAGACCTGTAGCTATTTTTAAGAGTACAAAAGATATACATATATACTGTACAGCAAGCAAATTAACATATTGTACTCTATTATGCGGTGGGCAACAGGCATACACTGGGATGTGCATGGTGGCGGTGAGCACGTGACTTAAGCGGTAGAAGAGGAGGAGGATGCTGGAGAACGAACCTCTATCTGCAAACGTTTGTGCTCTCACACGCTTTTTCCCTGATGATATTATATCGCAAGTTTGTTCTTAATGCTCATCCACGTACTGTACTTAGCATTTTTTCGAATCTCTCCATAGTATCCGATTGCATTAAGCGATAGAAGAGGAGGAGGATGCAGGAGAACGCACCTCTATCGGCAAACGTTTTGCTGCCTCCGTATCAGCTAATGTGCTCTCGCATGCTTTTTCCCTGACGTTATTATATGGCAAGTTTGTTTGCTGTTTTTTCTTAATGCTCATCCACGTACTTAACATTTTTTTCCATTCTCTCCATAATATCCGATCGCATTAAGTGGTAGAAGAGGAGGAGGATGCAGGAGAACTAACCTCTATCTGCAAACGTTTTGCCGCCTCCATATCAGCTGATGCGTCTCACACGCTTTTTCCCTGACGATTATGTATTTAAGCAACAGTCTCGAGTTCAAAATAAAAGGATTGAGGGAATTTATCAAAAACCTCAGTCTGGAAGTGTAAATAAAGTAATGCAGTACAAACAACCAAATAAATCAGGCACAAGTAACCATAAATCACAAAAAAAACGGAAACTGAAAAAAGGTATAAGAACAATACTTCCACTTACTGGCAAGGGAATAAAGCACAGACACCTAATGGTAACAAATATAAAGAATGTTACAGGTGTGGTAATAATAATCATCATCCGAATGATAGATATAAGTGTCCTGGTTATAACAATGTGTGCCAGTTTTGTGGATATTATGGACATTTTTCCAGGAAATGTCTTAAGAAACAAACAAAACAAGCTGAAAAGAAAAACATACATTGTACAAAAGAAAGAGAGAGCAAGAAAACTTTGCTTTCCAACTAAATTCCACTTACGCAAATAAGAAAATAATGTGTGAAGTACAAGTAATTGGAAAAAATATAGAAATGCAGTTAGATACAGCTGCAGATATAACTGTGATTTCAGAAGAAGTAGCCAAGAGTATACCTTATCTGAAAATAGAGGAGGACACAAGTTCATTAATCACAGATTACTATAATCAAAAGATTGAAACAATATGAAAAGCTGAATTTGTGGTAAAATATGAGAAACAAATTGTGGAGTTACCAGTTGTAATAGTAACAGGAAATAGAAAGGGATTGTTAGGTTTAAACTGGATAAAAGGCTAAAACTAAACTTTCCAGAATTGGGAAAGAAAGCAAATCTAAAGATAACTAGTATAATTACACAAGATCTGATGGAAGAGTATGAGACAATTTTTAAGTCAAGTTTAGGTTTTATAAACAATGTGCCTGCAAACTTAGAATTAAAGGAAGATGCAATGCCAAAGTTTTTACCACCCAGACAAATACCTTTCGCGCTGAAAACTCAAGTCGAAAAAGAAATATTGAGACTAGAGGAAGAAGGAAATTGGCAAAAGGTAAAATATAGTCAGTGGGCTACACCTTTAGTACCCGTAGCAAAGCCTGATGGAGGAGTAAGATTATGTGATGATTATAAAGTCACAGTGAGCCCACAATTAAAAGTTGCTCAACATCCTTTACCTAACCCTAGTATTATGTTTGCTACTATGGGTAGTTGTAAGGTATTCTCAAAAATAGACTTGAAAAATGCTTTTCAGCAGTTAACAATTGACACAAAGTCACAAGAAATATGTACACTAAGTACTCATTTAGGGTTATATCAACCGAAAAGACTACCCTATGGAGTAGCAAGCAGTCCAGCCTTATGGCAAGAGACTATGGACAAGCTATTCACAGGATTAAATGGTGTTTTCTGCTTTGTAGATGGCATAGTTGTTGGGGGAGAAGATGAACAACAGCATAATCAGGGATTAAAGAAAGTACTAGATAAAATAAAGGAAAATTATATGAAGATAAACAAGAATAAATGTCTATTCAATGTATCACCAGTAAATTATTTGGGATTTGGGATAGATGAAAATGGCATTCACATAACAAAAGATAAGATAAAAGCAGTATGGGAAGCTAAAGTACCAGCAAATGTTAAAGAGTTGCAATCATATCTTGGATTAGTAACAGTCTATGAAAAATTTATTAAAGATTTAGCAACAATAGCTCATCCCTTATACCAGATATTAAAGAATGAGGTAAAGTGGAAATGGTCACAGGAGTGTCAGAATGCTTTTGAAAAAATAAAAAGGAGATTTGTTCTGATAAGTTTTTATTACACTTTAAAGAAAATCTTCCTTTAAAATTAGTATGTGACGCCTCACAAGTTGGAATAGCTTGTGTCTTAGCACATGAAATGCCAGATGGCACAGAAAAACTTATTGCAAATGTTTCAAGATTGTTGAATAAAGCTGAGCAAAAGTATTCTCAAATAGAGAAGGAAGGCTTATCATTGATCTATGGAGTTAAGAATTTTCACATGTATTTGTATGGAAAGAAAATGTTTGCTTTGGTTACCGACCATAAGCCGCTATTAGCTATCTTAGGTCCAAATGCAGGACTACCAACGATAGTTGCAGCTAGACTCCAGAGATGGGCAATAATATTAGATGCTTTAATTACTCATTAGAGTATAGACCCACAAATAAAATGGGAAATCCAGATGCACTGTCACGATTACCAGAAGGGCATGAAAAGTCCATCCTATTGATTGAAACTCAGAACTTACCCTTGAGAGCAAAGAACATTGGATAAAGTACAACAAAAGATAAGATCCTATGTAAAGTAAAGGAATATATGATGAGTTCTTAGAGGGAGAAGAGTGTCATGCTTATAAAGCAGTTAAGGAAGAATTAAGTATAGAACAAGACTGTATCTTGAAGGAGCTAGAGTAGTAATTCCTATGCCGCTCAGAAAAAAGGTTTTGGAAGAAATACATGAAGGTCATCAAGGAATTGTAAAGTCAAAAGCCATAGCCAGAAGTTTCATATGGTGGCCAAATGTAGATAAAGATATAGAGGATTATATAAAAGAGTGTCAGGATTGTGCATTACAGCAAAACAACCCTAAGTCAATAAGTTTACACCCATGGGAATGTGCAAGATATCCATATCAGAGTCTGCATATTGATTATGCAGGACCCTTTCTGGGAAATTCTTATTTAGTAGTAGTTGATGCTTATAGCAAATGGCCTGACATTATTCCAATGCGGACAACAACTTTTCTAAATACAATTAAAGTCCTCATGGCATTATTTCCTACTCATGGTATTCCAGAGAGAGTAGTTACAGATAATGGTCCTCAGTTCTGTTCAGAAGAGTTTGAGAATTTCTTAAAGGTAAATGGCATTAGACATACATTATCTGCACCCTATCACCCAGCAACAAATGGTGAAACAGAAAGAATGGCACAAACCTTTGAAAGTGCAATGAAAACGTGTAATGCTAAAGCCATGAACATTCATAATTCTCTTAATAAATTTTTACTTACATATAGGACAACACCTCATACAGCAGCAGGTGTTTGCCCTTCATTTTTATTGAAGGGAAGGAGATTCAGATGTAAGTTAGATCTACTTCTACCTGACTCAAAAGGTAAAAAAGAAAATGAAATACATGAAAGGTTGAAGGGAATTGGAAAAAATAGACAATTCAGTGAAAATGAAAGCGTAGTAGTCAGAATGTATAACAATAAGTAAAAATAGTCTAAAGGAAAAATTAAAAAGAAGTTAGGAAATCTGAATTACAAAGTAGAATTGGATGATGGCAAGGTAGTCAGACGACACATTTACCAACTACAACCCAGTGGTAAAGATCCAGGGAGATCAGAAAGAGTTGAGTCTGTATTACCTGATCGAAGGAACAGAGGAAAGCCTCCAGAAATATTAGACTTATAAGGAAATATCTAGAAATATAGTTACCTTATTTCAATATGTATCCTAAGTGTACTTTGTATCTAGTGCACTTCCCTTTGCTGTGTTACCCTCAGATGACAATGATGTGTATGAGTATGCATGAATGCATCTTTATCTGTGGTAAGGACGAATAACTCCTTTTGCTGAAATGAATACCACAAACTCTCTCTCTCTCTCTCTCTCTCTCTCTCTCTCTCTCTCCTCTCTCTCTCTCTCTCTCTCTCTCTCTCTCTCTCTCTCTCTCTCTCTCTCTCTCTCTCTCTCTCTCTCTCTCTCTCTCTCTCTCTCTCTCTCTCTCTCCTTGATATGTATGAATATGAAGCTCCAGTGGTGTTTCTATTGCTTATCTAATTAATGCATGCATATGTATATGTACCTACTTATTATTCTAACCTGAAAATTGTTATTCTATATCTGCTTCAAATTGTCTGCAGTATTACTGTTGAAAAGTGAAATGTAATTTTTAGCACTCAACAAGGGCTATTGAAAATATTGTTACAAATATTACTCTTCAATTACTCTTCAGTTATTACACTATATTTCATTATTAATTACTTGCTATGATATTTAAAATTAATTGCAAATTCTACTAATATTTTATTTATGCATAACCAAATATAGATTGTAATGTTTATCAACTGCAATATCACTGGGAGTGCCCATGTGCACATGTCCCCATGTACAGTTATCTGAATAAATTAAAAAAAAATTTTAAATAAAGGGGCCAATTCATTTTAGGGGAAAGGAGACTGTTATGTATTAAAGCAGTTATGTATTTTGTCAAAGATATTCTCCATTTAAAATTACCGCTTTCTATAAGCAAGTGAATAACATTCTTAATTGCAAAGAGTATGACTTGAAAGAAACCTATATAGGATGTAATTCTTCTATATTTGATACTGTGTAAAGTACTTATGGTTTTAATCCCTCTAAGTAGATTCTCATTTGTTCTTGTAATTTCATTAGTCGTAAGTTTATGTAACATATTATTGATTTCTTCTACGCAATAAACCCTGTTGAGGAAGGAGTGTTTTATATACCTCTTATTAATCCTAAGTCATCTGTGACGAAAATGGGATATGTGGTATAATAGCAACATTCATAAATAAAGAGGCCCTCACTCGGCAACATAAAAGATATCTACAAGATTATTATCATTCTTGCAGGTAAGAAATACATTAATGATATGCATATCTTAGCACAAACAGTTATAACAAGCGATATATCCACGAAGTATGCTGGGTAAAGAGACACTGAGGCACATGGCAGCATGGCAGAAAAGTGCCTTCGAGGCAGTCGATTGTTTACTAAAATGAGAATTTTTTGTCGAATTTTTTGCATGGGCGTGATTCGTGCATATCACAGTTTTTTACTATTATTTTCTGGGGGCGTTATTCCAATATCCCATGTTGTAAACACGCGTAAAAAGCAAACTGAATGCAGTTTTATTGCTGATCTGTAATAGCTGAGTGTCTCTTCCTTGTGAAACTTATTATTATTATTATTATCATCATTATTATCATTATTATTATTATTATTATTATTATTATTATTATTATTATTATTATTATTATTATTATTATTATTATTATTATTATTATTTGTACTATTATTATTATTATTATTATTATTATTATTATTATTATTATTATTATTATTATTATTATTATTATTATTATTATTATTATTATTATTATTCGTCTACATCTTTTCCCACTTTTATGTGGGGTCGATATTTCTGGCCAGTGTTCTCCATATGTTTCTGTCCCATACCTCATCACCCAACAAACCTTTAGACCTCAGGTCGTCATTGATGCAATCCATCCACCTACGCTTTGGTCTCCCCCTCCTTCTCCTGCCCTGTATATCCATTTCCATCACTCTCCTCCCAACATACTGTTCATCTCTCCTAACGACATGACCATACCATCTTAGTCTACTTTCTGGTATCTTATCTGATATTTCTCTAACTTTTGAGGTACTTCTAATTTTTTCGTTTCTGATCTTATTGCTTCTTGTCACCCCACACATCCATCTCAACATCCTCATCTCTGCAACATCCAGTTTTTTCTCTTGTGTCTTCTTTATTGCCCATGTCTCTGTTCCATACATCGTCGCAGGTCTCACAACTGTCGTGTGCACTTTACCCCTCAACTTAATCCCTATTCTCCTGTTGCACAGCACCCCAGACACTTTCTTCCAGTTCTTCCATCCCGCTTGTATTCCGTGGGCTATTTCTGACTCTAGGTCACCATCCTCTGCTACTGTTGATCCCAAATACATGAACTTTTCAACTCTCTTCAACACCTTCCACTGCAAATTGACCTCCCCATCCTCATCATATCTCAACCTCAAGTACTCTGTCTTCTTCCTGCTGATTTTCAGTCCTCTATCCTCCATCACTCTTCTCCACTCCTCAAGCTTCTCCTCCACTACCTCTCGTCTGTTGCTACACAGCACAATGTCATCTGCAAAGAGCATACACCATGGAGGCTGATCTCTAATACCCTGGGTTACTAGATCCAAGACCGGATCAAATAGATACAGACTCAAAGCAGACCCTTGATGCAGACCAACATTTACTGAGAGACTTTTCGTCAATCCCACACTGCTCTTAACATTTCCCTCTGCCCTCTCATACATATCTTGGATGATTCTTACATATTTCTTGGGAACTCCCTTTTCTCTAATACACCTCCACACCTATTGACGTGGAACTCGATCATATGCCTTTTCCAGGTCAATAAAGACCATATGCAGTCCTTTCTGTTTCTCCCGATGGTTTTCCATCATTTGTCTCAAGACAAATATGGCATCCACTGTCCCTCTTCCAGGCATGAGGCCAAGCTGTTCATCTCCAATTGTTGTTACCTCTCTGAGTCTCCTCTCTATGATCTTCTCCAATATCTTCATAGTATGACTTAACAACCATATACCTCTATAGTTTCCACACTCCTGAATGTCTCCCTTCCCTTTATAGATTGGAATGATTAGGCTTCCTCTCCACTCCTCTGGCATCTTTTTCTGACTAAAGATCTTTTGCATTAAGTCCCACAAGATATCTATGCCATCCTCTTCAAGACTCTTCCATACCTCCACTGGCATCTTATCAGGTCCTGCTGCCTTTCCATTCTTCATTTTCCTTACTGCCCACTCTACCTCTCCTCTAGCCACTGTAGTTGTAACTGCTTCATTTGGAAGTCCATCTTCAAATAATGCTCTTGGGTTCTCTTCATTTAGTAATCCTTCAAAATAAGTTTCCCATCTGCTTTTTATTTCATCCTTTTCTGCTAGAACTACTCCATGGTTATCCTTTATTTGTCTTACTTGGGTCAAGTCCTTGGTTGCAGCATCTCGAGCCTTGGCAATTTGCCATATTTTCTTCTCTCCATCTGGTGTTTCCAGCTCTCTGTAGACTTCATTCAATGTCTCTGCCTTTGCTTTTGCTACTGATCTCCTTGCCTTCTTCTTTGCCTGCTTGTAATCTTCTTTATCCTGCTCCAGGCCTGATAAATCTGCCTTTTTCTTAGCTTCTTTCTTATTCTTCACCCATTTTTGCACTTCCTCCTTCCACCACCATAACTCTTTATCATTTGGGGGTTTCCTTCCTGATGACTTTCCAAGTATCTCCTCACCAACCCTCAAAATCACCTTACTATTCTCTGTCTACCATTCTTGTGCATCCCCATGCAACCTTATCACTTCCAACACTCTTCCCTTAAACATAGCTCTAAGCTCTGCATCTTTCAATCTCCACCACTTTATCTTTGGGTCCATCCTTGGATTCTTACTTTTCCTACATTTCCTGAGCCTGCAATCAGTTACTACTATCCTAAGTTGCACTGCTACACTCTCCCCATTTATTACTTTACAGTTGCTAATCTCCTTCAGATGGTCTCTCCTACACAACAATAAATCTATCTGGCTCTCCCTCCCCCCACTACTGTATGTAATCAATCTGTTTTCCTATTTCTCAAAGAATGTGTTGACCAATGCCAGATCAAATGCCACTGCAAAATCAATCACTCTCTCTCCCCCCTCATTTCTCTAGCCAACCCCCAGCCCCCATGAACTCTACCTATCCCAGCCCTCCCATTTCCCAAGTGGTCATTTAGATCTCCTCCCAAAATTACCCTCTCCACCATTCTTGTACATCCTCATGCAACCTTATCACTTCCAACACTCTTCCCTTAAACATAGCTCTAAGCTCTGCATCTTCCAATCTCCACCACTTTATCTTTGGGTCCATCCTTGGATTCTTACTTTTCCTACATTTCCTGAGCCTGCAAGCAGTTACTACTATCCTATGTTGCACTGCTACACTCTCCCCATTTATTACTTTACAGTTGCTAATCTCCTTCAGATGGTCTCTCCTACACAACAATAAATCTATCTGGCTCTCCCTCCCCCCACTACTGTATGTAATCAATCTGTTTTCCTCTTTCTCAAAGAATGTGTTGACCAATACCAGATCAAATGCCACTGCAAAATCAAGCACTCTCTCTCCCCCCTCATTTCTCTCACCCACCCCCAGCCCCCATGAACTCTACCTATCCCAGCCCTCCCATTTCCCAAGAGACCATTTAGATCTCCTCCCAAAATTACCCTCTCCCTTATAGGAATTGTTCTAAGCTCCTGGTCCATCTCTTCCCAAAATACATCCTTTTCCTCCGCTGTACAACCAGTTTGTGGGGCATAGGCGCATTATTATTATTAATCTATTATTATTATTATTATTATTATTATTATTATTATTATTATTATTATTATTATTATTATTATTATTATTATTATTATTATTATTATTATTATTATTATTATTATTATTATTGTTATTATTATTATTATTATTATTATTATTATTATTATTATTATTATTATTATTATTATTATTATTATTATTATTATTATTGTGTTGCTAATGTTGCTGCTGCTGTTGTGGTTGTTGTTGTTGTTGTTGATACCTACTACAGTATTTGCTAAAGCCATGTGAAGTATCGCTTTAAAGGTTGATTGTACTCAAGTCTGCCTATATCCTAAAATAATGAAGAAGAAAACACATGATTTGTTCATTTCGAAACTGCTTGGAGATGTGTTGCTGTTTGTTACTCGAGGTACAGTATTATATAACAAAAGGTAAAGGGAGTTTGCTAACTACATGAAATCATAATGCCCAAGACACTGAGAAGTCATTTCACGCTGGATTAAAAACTAAATTCTATCAGGTAAGACCGTGAGTTATGCAGCATGACTGCTTTAACTTGATGTCCACTTATGAAAGTATAAGCAGATATATATTAAGTATTTTATTCAATTTTTAGATTTAATTCCCATTGTAGATCTAAACTGATTATAAAGATTGGTAAAATTTTACAATTGCACTCATCTCACTTTGAAGGCAAAAATTATATTTTTCTTATGGTTTTTTATGTTTTTAATGAAAATAACCTTGAAAACCGTTGGAAATTTATGCTATCCTAACCTAACCAAACCGAACCTAACAGTTTAAAAGGTGACATTAATTCAAAACACATCAAAAACCAAAAAATATATAACTTTTGTCTCCATGAAAAACTAAAAATAAGTCCAGTCACCATACGCATGTGCTGGGAATGGTTGTGGCTCTTCCTTGTCTTCGGACTCTGAAGCTGTTATAAGATTTTTTTTTATTAATCAAATAACTGTATATGGGGACATGTGCACATGGGTACTCCCAGTGATATTGCAGTTGTTAAACATTACAATCTATATTTGGTCATATATAAATAAAATAATTATAGAATTTGCAATTCATTCTAAATAACATAGAAAGTAATTAAGAATAAAATATAGTGTAACAATTGATTGATGGCAGAAGAGCACTCTGCGATTATTAATTAGGAGTAATATTGTTTTAAGTATTGATGGCAGAAGAGCATTCTGTGATTATTGATTAAGAGAAATATTTGTAATAATAATTTTCAATTGCCCTTCTTGAGAGCTATCATTTAAGTTAAATCTCCACTTTACCACAGGACCACTATTGACAATTTGAAGCAGATATAGAATAACAATTTTCAGAGTAGAGTAATAGCTAGGTACATATACATATACATGCATGCACATGTATCTATATATAAGCGTGCACATACTCATATACAAAATAAATAATTAAATGAGAAATAGTAATGCCACAGGGGCTTCATAATCATACATATCTAGAGAGAGAGAGAGGGAGAGAGAAAGAGAGGGGGGGGTTGTTGTATTCATTTCAGTAAAAGGAATTATTAGTCCTTTCCACCGATAAGCATGCATACATACATACTCATACATATCATCGTCTTCTGAGGGTGATACAACAAAGAAAAAGGACAGGCTAAGTAAACAGTCTGAGCGTTGAGTTTCAGAGACAGGGCAGTACCAGGCCCGAGGTGACGAAAGATCCACCACTCCACACATGCACACACACATATGCATGTATACACACACATGCATGTGCATGTATGTACACACATTTGAATGCACATGCACATATATCTCCCCTCCAGGCACACATGCACTGCCAGCTGCATTCTTATGCATATATACATGCATACGCACATGCACACATGTATACATATACACATACACACATTTATACAAACAGGTGAGAGTAAAATTATAAAATAGGGAGAAAAAAAGAATAAAAATACATCCGCATGTAAACAATTGCATGTACATACACATATACACCCACACATACATGCATACACACATGAACAAAACACAGTCTTATGGAATAGAAATTTAGAAGGAAAAGAAAAGGAAAGTCTGAAAGCCCTTCCCCTTCTCTTCCCTTCAAATTATGTGCATGAGAGAGGATTACATCAGCTTAATCCATTATTATGATTATTTGCTCCGTATCTGACGTGCTTATTTTTGGACCGTGGCGACTTTGGATACTTCCACTGTGATGACTAAGCATTGGTTTCTGGGTAGTACCCATACACCCACATATCATTTCTAGTTATTACTGTATTCAGGAACGTAGGATTGCTGTTGTAAATATTCCGCAGGTACTCTGCAATCTCAGGTTGTTGTTTCTGAAAATCGATGGTGGAACTGAGAGCCAGTCCAGAAGTCTGCGAAGGTACAAGAGGCCTCCTTAAGTGGGAATTAGCAGTTGGACTAGACATAAGTAAATTTTTTCCAGCCTTTGATCGGATGCTCTGTGGATAACTCTTGTATAGCTCCTCTGATCAGTTCTCCAACCCTTCCTAGGTTTGGTGTGATGGAACATCATTCACTTATGAAGGAGGAGGGTGGGATAATATCTACTTCACCCTCAAATCTAACGGGATCTAAAATTCACTACATAATATAGAGAAAGTTGGTGGGAAAGATGAAGCCTGTCACGCCCCATGAAATGCTGATAGTCCTCCATGTACTTCTCTGGAGGTAGAGAAAAAATCTAGAGGAGATGAGGGAGACATACAGGGCTGTTTGTCTTCAGGTGTAGTTTGTGTCTTCTTTGGAATAACAGAAAAGAGTCATCAACCACTGCCAGTCCCATTCAGACACCTAACTACTATGTTTCCAGTTGGACTTTTTCTCCCAGAGTCCTCTTGTATGCCAGACTCCTTTAAGGGGGAAAAAAATATAAAGGGGGACTTCAAGAGTCATCCCTTCATTACATTATAACTTAATATAAAAGATCATTCTCTGTAGTCACCTGGTTCAAGCGGTAGCGTCCGCGACTTTGCGGCATCAGGTCGAGGTTCGCGCCCCGTTACGGTCTGAGGTAAGCAAGGGCATGCACTCAGGGTAACGATTCCATCTGCCAAAACAAGTCCTTCGCAAGAGGGCAACCGTCCTAGCCCTTGGTAGAAAAGGGAATCCATGACGTAAAACTGGAACAACAACAACAACATTATTATTATTATTATTATTATTATTATTATTATTATTATTATTATTATTATTATTATTATTATTATTATTATTATTATTATTATTATTATTATTATTATTATCATTATTATTATCATTATTATTATTATTATTATTATTATTATTATTATTATTATTATTATTATTATTATTATTATTATTATTATTATTATTATTATTACTATAGCTTTTGTATAAAGAAAGAGCTATGAATCAAAACTAGCAATTCTTGATACACATATGCATACATATACATATGCATATATATACATACACATATACATGCATATTCATACATGTATAAATATATATACACGCACACATATAGATACATATATGAACCCCAAAGAAAGGGGGCTAGAATACTTTCCCTGTGTTCTCCTGTGTGTCGTAAAAGTAGGCTAAATGGGACAGAGCGAAGTGACTGGGACACACGCATGCATGTATGCACATACATGCATGTGCATGTATGTACACACATATGTACTCACATGCACATATACAAATATCTCCCCCCACACGCACATGCACTCCCACCTGGATTCATGTGCACGCATACACGTGCACACGTATGCATATATATATATATATATATATATATATATATATATATATATATATATATATATATATATATATATATATATATATATATACACACAAACAAGTGAGAGTAAAATTATAAAAATGGAATATGAAAAAAAAATACATGTGCATGTAAACAATTGCATATACATACACATGTACACCCACACATACATGCATACACACACACAAACACAGCAACATCTAATGGAATAGAAATTTAAAGGGAAGAGGAATGGAAATACTGAATGCCCCTCCCCCTCTCTTCCCTTCAAATTATGTACATGAAAGAGGATTATGTTAGCTTAATCCATTATTATTATTATTATTAGTAGTAGTAGTAGTAGTAGTAGTAGCAGTAGTAGTAGTAGTAGTAGTAGTAGTAGTAGTAGTAGTAGTAGTAGTAGTAGTAGTAGTAGTAGTAGTAGTAGTAGTAGTAGTAGTAGTAGTAGTAGTAGTAGTAGGCATAGTCATAGATTTCATTGCCAAATATTCAATATATATACAGGAATAAATATGTACTTTATGTTCAGAGGCACTAGCCTGCTGAGCAAGAGCTCCTTGGCGGGCAGTTTAATATACATTTCACATAATTTAAAGTATGATGGCAATTGTTAACAAAAGCTCCAATATAGCAATCTCATACTTATCTTGTAATAAAACAAAACAGTAGCCTGACCTTAACCTGGACATAATGATGCACCAATACTGTATTAATTATTATTCAACAGCTGCTTGACTTTGCCTAGTAAATAAATGCTGCTTGAGTTTCTTTTTAAATAAAGTTATGCCAGTTATGGTTTTGAAATTTTCTGGTAATGCATTCCAACATTTTGGGCCAAAACAGTGAATAAAAAATTTGTACAAGGTTGTTCTCGGCTGTGGACATATCAAATTTATAATGTTACCTCTGGTTCCATGGTTGTGTTGAATAAATCTAAATAATCTTCTGTTATGAATGTTATCATTAACATCAATATGTATAATGATAATAAGACAGAAATATTGTATCAAGTAATTAAATTTCAGCAAGTTTAGCTCCTTGAATAAAGAGGAAGTTGAGTCATATTTTCCACTATATGTAATAGTTCTGATCAGTCTTTTCTGAGTTACAAATACATCCCTTACAATTGACGGCCAAGTACAACCCCAGATGGACAAACAGTATATAATAAGAGGATAACACAGGGAATAGTATATGCTTTATAAGGCCTCATTTGTTAGGTTATGGCGAATTTTATACAAAACTCCACACGTCTTGGACAGTTTTGAGCAGACAGAAATATATTTCCAACTTAAATTTTCATCAAAAATTACTCCCAAAAATTTCTTACAAGCAACTCTTTTAACTTTATACACATTCATATTAACTTGACCAATATTGTGTACAACAGATCTATTTTGATATAAGATATAGTCTGTTTTGGAAATATTTAGCTTTAATTTATTAGCAGAGACCCAGTTGTTAATTTTTTCTAGTTCACTATTCAAAACAGAATGCAGGTGGATAAGGTTATTATCAAGCAAGAGAAGGTTGGTGTCATCTGCATAAAGAATATATTTGAATTTATTACTGACATTGGAAATATCATTTATATAAACTAAAAATAACAGTGGGCCCAGTTTTGATCCCTGTGGTACTCCCCTCTCAATAGTTTGCAACAATGATGCTTTCCCATTACAATATATGGCTTGGTTTCTTTTTTCAAGTAGCTCTTAAATAACTGTAATGGTGTTCCCCTAATACTTACACAAGTTAGTTTTCCTATTAGTATATCATGGTCTAATGAGTCAAATGCTTTGGACAAGTCTAGGAAAACCACTGCAACAAAGTTTTTATTTTCCAAATTTTGATAAACATCACTTGTAAAGTTCATTATTGCTTTTTCAGTGGTCTTATTATTACGGAAACCGCATTGATTTTCCGATAATAGGTTGAACTTTTCAAGGAATTCTTTAAGTCTGTGAACAATCGCTTTTTCAAACACTTTACTTAAGGACGGTAAGATAGATATAGGTCTATAGTTATTTTCATCATCTTCATTGCTTGACTTACATATAGGTATTACTTTAGCACTTTTAAGTTTGTCTGGAAAACATTCTTGCTGAAAACATAGATTGATTATGTGGGTAAGTGGGGTATCAATGTAATGGGCAGTGACTTGGAGTAGTTTTGATAAAATTTTATCATATCCCGACGCTGTAGTTGGTTTTAAGGTTTTTATATATTTAGTGCCTTCCTCACTTGTTACAGGATACAAGTAAAGCAAAAAATCTGGTGGATTATTAAGAAACTGGCAGTGTGAGTTTTGTTGCACATTTTGTTGTTCCTATGTTGGTTGTGCTATAGTTAAGAAATGATCATTAAAGATATTAGCAGTGTGGTCATTATCATTTTTTAATTTGATTTCCTTTGAATGATTAAATTGTTTTCGTCCCATTAGGCTGTTTATTGTATTCCAGGTGGACTTGCTGTTTCCTTGTTCCTTCTTAAGCTTATCCTGAAAATATCCATTTTTTTTGCAGCTCGAAGTAGTGTTACTAGTTTGTTCCTGTAAGCTTTATATCTGGTTCCAAAAGACAAAGGCAATTTTGATGCAAGCCTTTCTAGTCGGTGTTTTTCTTTGATACTATTTTTTAATCCTGCAGTTATATGTGGGCATCTGTTGTTTTTATAGTTTACAGTCAATTTTCTTAGAGGAAAGCAGTCTAGAAATTTATCTCTAAATGTACGGTGAAATTTATTAAAAGCTTCATTTGCGTTATTTAGGTCTATGATATGTTGCCATTTTTCATGTGATATATCTTTAGTGAAGTTAACTATGTTATCATCAGAGTAATGTCTTTTTTCTACATATGCATCAAATTTATGATCTTTTTAAATGATCTGTTATGTCAGTGTACACAATGTAATTGCTTATGTTGTCTTCAAGATTTGTAATCCAGATATGATCCATAAGAGATGGACTATTTTCAGTTACTCTCGTAGGTTTAGTAGTTAGTGGAAAGCAGCCATGTGAATACATTCTTCTTCTTCTTCGTCTACATCTTTTCCCACTTTTATGTGGGGTCGATGTTTCTGGCCAGTTTTCTCCATTTGTTTCTGTCCCATACCTCATCACCCAACAGATCTTTAGACCTCAGGTCGTCATTGATGCAATCCATCCACCTACGCTTTGGTCTCCCCCTCCTTCTCCTGCCCTGTAAATCCATTTCCATCACTCTCCTCCCAACATACTGTTCATCCCTTCTAACGACATGACCATACCATCTTAGTCTACTTTCTTGTATCTTATCTAATATTTCTCTAACTTTTGAGGTACTTCTAATTACCTCATTTCTGATCTTATCATATCTTGTTACCCCACACATCCATCTCAACATCCTCATCTCTGCCACATCCAGTTTTTTCTCTTGTGTCTTCTTTATTGCCCATGTCTCTGCTCCATACATCATCGTAGGTCTCACAACAGTCTTGTGCACTTTACCCCTCAACTTAATCCCTATTCTCCTGTCGCACAGCACCCCAGACACTTTCTTCCAGTTCTTCCATCCCTCTTGTATTCTGTGGGCTATTTCTGACTCTAGGTCACCATCCTCTGCTACTGTTGATCCCAAATACTTGAACTTTTCAACTCTTTTCAACACCTTCCCCTGCAAATTGACCTCCCCATCCTCATCAACTCTCAACCTCAAGTACTCTGTCTTCATCCTGCTGATTTTCAGTCCTCTATCCTCCATCACCCTTCTCCACTCCTCAAGCTTCTCCTCCACTACCTCTCGTCTGTTGCTACACAGTACAATGTCATCTGCAAAGAGCATACACCATGGAGGCTGATCTCTTATACCCTGGGTTACTACATCCAAGACCAGATCAAATAGATACAGACTCAAAGCAGACCCTTGATGCAGACCAACATTTACTGAGAGACTTTTCGTCAAGTCCCACACTGCTCTTAACATTTGCCTCTGTCCTCTCATACATATCTTGGATTATTCTTACATATTTCTCGGGAACTCCCTCTAATACACCTCCACACCTATTGACGTGGTACTCGATCATATGCCTTTTCCAGGTCAATAAAGATCATATGCAGTCCTTTCTGTTTCTCCCGATACTTTTCCATCATTTGTCTCAAGACAAATATGGCATCCCCTGTCCCTCTTCCAGGCATGAAGCCAAACTGTTCATCCCCAATTGTCGTTACCTCTTTGAGTCTCCTCTCTATGATCTTCTCCCATATCTTCATAGTATGACTTAACAACTTTATACCCTTGATCTTAAGATCACTAAAAGCGCCACCAACTCCCCCCACCAAGAGATGGCCACCCATCTCTCAGCACTCCTCCCCACTCAACAATCCCTCCACATAATCTCTCATCCACACCGGTCGTCGTCTTTCTCGGTTCGGCCGCCGTGGAACTTCATTCTCCTGTAATTCAACTGGCCCTTCATCCTCAGTAGATGAGTCCACTACTCTCCTAATACCCAGAACGTGCCGAGGCATCCCATCTACTACGGCATTATTTCGGGAATTCACATTGGTCACTTTACCCCTTCCCTATTGCAACGTGCATATTGAGGAGACAGTTGAGGCTGTAACCAAGAACGTAGTTGTCATGACTAGAGAGTTCAAGTTGGAGGTGGAGGTTGATGATGTAAAAGAGTTCCTGGAATCTCATGGCAAGGATTTATCTACGGAGGACCTCATTCAGTTGGCAAAGCAAATGTTTAAAAAGGAGAAAGAATTACCAAGCCCAGAGCCAAAGAGATTCACAACCAAGAAATTGGAGGAATTGTTTGCCTTGGCAGAGGAATTGTTGGTAAAACTTGAGGCTCAGGACCCCAACATTGCCAGATATAATAAGGTGGAGAGAGGGATCACTGATGCCCTGAGGTGTTACAAGGAAACATATGAGGATAAGAAGAGGGCATTCTTCTAGACTAGCCTTGACCAATTTTTCTTGAAAGTGGAGCCTCCACCAATAAATTCTGTGCCCTCTACCTCAGGTGTCTCTACCTCTATAGACTCACCTGCCACAGTACCTCCATTATGTTCTTTTGCCTCTCCAGACTCACCTGCCCCAGTTTCTTGGGAACCTGCCTCTTCAGCTTCCACCTCCCAATAAGCGAGAGTCTCCCTCCCTTACAACGCCCCTTCCAGTGTGCAAGCCAACCACACCAGTAAGGGTAAGTTATAGCCATGGTGGGCTCCATAGACAATGATTTTGTTTGCATCACTTCCTCCCAAGCATCACCAATATTCTTCACAGCATGAAGAATATTATTCGACTTCCAGAAGTCCTTGAGAGTCAGGGTCTTGTCCTTTTCCGTTGCCCTGAGAGCTATTATGATTGCTCTTCGGAGGTAGTAGGCTTTGAAAGAGGCAATGACCCCGATCCATTGGCTGTAACAAGGGAGTGGTATTAAGCGGAAGGTAAACCACCTTTACATTAAGATGAAAGTCATCCAACTTGGCAGAGTGACCAGGAGCATTGTCCAGGATTACCAAAACCTTAAAGGGCAGACACTTGGAAGCACATTACCTCTCCGTTTCAGGCAGAAATTGGTTGCTGAGCCAGTCCTCAAGTATTTGAAAGGTTATCCAGGCCTTCTTGTTTGACTTTCAGATGACTGGCAGTTGACCCTTCCAAACGCCCTTGAGTGCCCTTGGGTTTTCTGCCAAATAAACCAACAAGGGCTTCAGCTTACAATCTTCAGCAGCATTAGTCCCCAAAAGCAGAGTTAGTCTCTCCTTGCTGACTTTATGGCCTGGTGCTGTCTTCTCCTCCTTGGCTCTGTATGTACGACTAGGCATACGCTTCCAGAATAAGTCAGTCTCATCCACGTTTAATACCTCCTCAGCACGGTAACCCTCCTCCCTTATCATCTCGGCTAATGTAATGTGAAACACTTTTGCTGCTTCCTAATCACCATGCAAATTAGCAAGAGCCATAAAACGATTAAACCACCCTCTTCTAGTAACAAACTCCTTACCTGCACTGCCTTCCTCCTTTTCTCTTTTCTAGTCTTAGAACATCTTTTAGCATTTTCCTGTATAAACAAAGCTTATTAGAATACGCTGTCGATTTTGGTCTTCAAACCAAAGCACTAACAATCTCTTAATCTCAATCATAAGGTGACTACACTGCCTCGAGATCACAGTGGATATCATAAGGGTCGAACCTTTCATGTGGTCATGGATGCAATCCTTGTCTTTGATTATTGTGGCCACAGTCATACGGGCTAATTCAAGATTGCAGCCAATGTTCATAAAAGATTCTTCCTTTTCAACACGGCTTACCACTTCAATTTTAATTTCAATGGTGATGGCTAAAGAGTGATGTATATTAGCAATACTTACAAATCTAATAACACTGCAATCAGCTGTTTACAATTATCAGGAGTACAGAGTTTATCCTCCTATGTTTCTTTTATTATAGTTTCTATCTTAAAACTATTAGGTAGGTAAAGTAATCCATTTATTATTATTACAGTATTAATGTGTTATTGTTCAAAAACTGATATCCATCCCTTGACAGTTGCAAGATGTAAGTGGATAACACATATAGCCTAGGACTATCCTAGCATATTTTTGAATACTAAGTTTGTTTATCAAGGTACTTATAGCCTGGGCCTAGCCTAGCATGTTTTTTTTAATTTTTTTAAAGATACTTCTTTCAGTATTTCTATATATCTAACAAATTATTCATTATTACTATTAATATTTTATTAAGAGTAGGCTAACATTCAAATTATTCCCAAGTGCAAGGGCTTATAGGCCTAGGCCTACATCTATTCTAGTCTAATATAGTTTTTATATCATTAATTTTTTCATCATATCTGATTTATCTCATAGTTAACTAAATAGGTTTTTATTTTGGCATTTTCTGCTAGTAGTTTCTTTTTGTTACATAGAACTGCCACCATCGTTGTCAATAAAGATAGATTGCATTGACGATGAGTTTTCTTCAGTGGCATTTCTTTTCTTCGTAGCACTGCTATCAGAATTATCACTTAACACACTTGGGAGTCATAGTAATGTCCGTAACGAGCAAACACAACGAGAGCAGATGAAAACACTAGGCACAATATGGCGTGTGGGAATAAACTGAGCGGTGGTTCTTGTCCCTCTTCTAATGCCGTGTGATGCTGTATTTTTACACAACGCTCAACAAACTTTTTCGCCTAAAATCGTATTTACAGGTGTATATTTGGTAATTTATTTTTTTCAATTCAGTAGCGTCCCCAACTCATGAACGCCTGTTCCCACAAACACATTTTGACCCTATACCATGAGGAAAAACCCACCCACAAACATGCATGTGTCAGCCAGGTGATCATGTTTCCCGTTCGTCCGCTCTCAGTTCTGCATTGTTGCCCGCGCAGTGTAGTTCGTTCGTGATCTATTCGTAGTTCTTGCTTTAGTTTCCATTGTTTTGCCATTAAGCTAGCCCTTATTATGTCTCCTAAGAAAGATACAAGTGTTAGTGACCGCGGTGTCAAACACCCTAGATGTATAACAGTGGAGAGTAAGGAGGAAATAATTTTTAAGCATAAAAATGGTGTTCATGTGTCTGATCTGGCCACACAGTATAACGTGGTGAAATCGACCATCTGTACGATTTTACAGAGTAAAGACATCTATAAGGTGGCTGACGTAGCTAAGGGAGAAAAGGTCACAGTTGATAGAGGAGGTAGAAAAATTATTGTTACTGTCGATAAATGAAAAACAGCTGGTTGGAGATAGTATTAGCGAGGCCATAATATGCATTGAGGCTTTGCAAATTCACCAAGATTTAAAGCCAGCAGAAGCTGGTTTGAACACTTTCATCGACAAACTGGAATTCATAACAATATTAGACATGGAGGCGGCTAGTTCTGACCAAAAGGCAGCAGATTCGTATGTGAAGGAATGTGCGAAAGTTATCGGGAGTGAAGGTTACATCCCGCAACAACTTTTTAACTGTGATGAAATGCCTAAAGGACCTATATGCTAGTGGGGACTGCAAGATCAAGCCTAATTTAGTTTGCCACTCAGAAAATCCACATGTTTTTAAGAGCAATAATGGGTTGAAGGCTAGCCTTCTGGTAATGTGGAGGTCAAATCCAAAGGCTTGGGTCACGCAGATTTAATTGTTAGAGTGGTTGATAGAAGTGTTTGCGCCAGCAGTGACGAAATATTTTGAGGAAAATGGTTTGCCCATTAAGTGTCTCCTTGTAATGGATAATGCTCCTGCCCCTCCTCCAGGTGTGGAAGAAGACCTTACTATACAGTACGACTTTATTAAAGTGAAATTTCTGCCTCCCAACACCACTTCTCTCATCCAGCCCATGGACCAGCAGGTAATTTCTAATTTTAAAAAGTTGTATATGAAGGGTCTTTTGCCAGGTGTTTCCAGGTCATCAGTGACACGGATTTGACCCTTCGTGATTTCTGGAAAGACAACTTTAATATCCCCTGCTGCATTGGCCTCATTGACAAAGTATGGAAGGAGGTCTCATATCGCACGTTGAACTTCGCCTGGAGGAAACTTTGGCCAGGTTGTGTGACTGATAGAGACTTTGAGGGCTTCAAGCCGGAGTTTGCTATCAAATTTATGAGTGAAATTGTCGCCATGGGCAAAAGTTTGGGCGCGGAGGTCAATGAGGAGGATGTGTAAAACCACAAAGAACTTACCACAGCTTAATTAACTGAGTTGCAACGTGAACAGGTGAAGATTCTTCAAGAGGAACAGTCACCGAAGGAGGGGGATGAGAGGGTAAGTGTCCAGTGAAGAAATTAAAGAAATTTTTAGTAAGTGGAATGATGTGCAGGCTCTTATTGAGAATCATCACCCAGACAAAACTGTGGGCAATAGAGAAGTAGACATGGTAAATGACAACTAAGAAAAAGACAAATTTCTCTGGATCGTCTCCTTGTGTCAGTAGGTAGGAAAGCAGCTTCCAGGAGAAAAAGAGAGAAACCACCAGAAATACAGCCAGTATCAGAAGAGTTCCCTAACGTTTTTTTGGAAGGGGACTCTCCTTCCAAAATTAGTCCCCCTCCTCCACCACCAGCCACATATGCCAGCAGCAATCATCCGCAAAGGTAAATACAATGCTGTTTCTTACCTACAATATTTGTTTCTTACCTATTTGTTATTAGTGGGAGATTGAGACAACTTTTTCTAAGCGTTGAAAAAGGAAAATTACATTAATAAAAGAAAGGAACTCTACTAATATAAAACATGTACAAATTCAGTTGTATACATTAGTTGATGCCCTGTATAAAATAGTAGAGTAGAATTCCTTTCTATAATTAATGTAATTTTCCTTTTACAGATAATATACATACAACCTGTATTATATTTCATGTTTATTCTCATTAGAAAAATTTTAAAATTAATATTTATTGTGACTAAGAACGGATTTATTGAATTTCCATGCTTTTCAATAGGAAAAACTAATCCAACACACGAACAAATCATCCCACGAATAGGTTTTAGGAATGGATTAAGTTCGTGGGTTGGGGACACTACTGTATAAAAATAAATAATTAAAGAAAGCCATTAACAGGATAAATATGAATACAGCTGTGTATTCGTGTGCATTTCAAATAAAATCGTATTTACAGGGTTTTTTTTAATTGAATACAATCTTTCAGTATAACCAAATATATAAACAAATAGAGAAATAAAGCCATTAACTTGATAAATATAAATACAGCAGTGCTGCTCACAGATTGTTTTGGCACGCAGTTTGAAATTACCACACCAGCCAGGTAGGTCAAAAAATTAATCTATAAATAATTAATTTTTTTTAGGGCTCTGACATAACAGCGGAATGACGTTATATGAGGACCCTCTGTATATATATATATATATATATATATATATATATATATATATATATATATATATATATATATATATATATATATATATATATATATATATATATATAAGAATGATTCTATTTCACGAGAAGCACGTGAATATGTGAATGGTTAGGGCTATGTTAGGAAATTGAAAGAAATTTTGAATCCTTAGTACATAGTGCTTTTAAGTAATACATTTGAATATATATATATATATATATATATATATATATATATATATATATATATATATATATATATATATATATATATATATAATATATATATATATATATATATATATATATATATATATATATATATATATATATATATATATATATATATATATATATATATATATATATATATATATATATATATATATATATATATATATATATATATATATATATATATATATATACTGTATATATATATATATATATATATATATATATATATATATATATATATATATATATATATATATATATATATTATATATATATATATATATATATATATATATATATATATATATATATATATATATATATATATATATATATATATATATATATATATATATATATATATATATATATATATATATATATATATATATATATATATATATATATATATATATATACTATATGATATATATATATATATATATATATATATATATATATATATATATATATATATATATATATACAGTACAGTAATCCCTTGCTATATTGCGATTCACCTACTCCAAATTCATTGAATCTCGGTTTTTTTTTGGGCGAGCTTTTTGGTTTTCTGGGTATATGCGAGAATCTACGATATGTGGAAATATTAAAATTTTCACTATTTTCATTATTTTAAATAATTTTTTTTTCATAATTCTATTGATAAAAAAAAGTATTTCCCAGCCTAAAAATAAGAAAACAGTAACAAATAGTAAAAAACATTACTTTAAGCATGTAACTCTGCACCATATAAAATACGATACCGGTAATGGCGGTTTGGAAAACGGAAAGGGTCGCACCTACGTGAGATAGTGCATATTAAAATTTTCATATTTTATTGATAAAAAATAGTATTTCCTAGCCTAAGAATAATAAAACAGTAGTCTTGGAAAACGCAAAGGGTCACACCTACGTGAGATAGTACATATAAAATTTCCAGTATTTTCATTATTCTATTGATAAAAAAAAAAAAAAGCATTTCCTAGCCTAAGAATAATAAAAGTAAAAAATAGTAAAAAACATAAATTTAAACATGTAACTCACAGCATTGCTATGAAATACGATACCGGTATCGTTGTTTCAGAAAACAAAAAGGGTCGCACCTACATGAGATAGTACATATTAAAATTTCCATATTTTACTGATAAAAAAAGTATTTCCTAGCCTAAGAATAATAAAACAGCAAAAAATAGTAAAAAACATAAATTTAAACATGTAACACAGTAATGCACCATATTAAATACTGTTTGTTTTATTTTTTAGGATTCGGTTTTACGTCACGAACTCCCTTTTCTACTAAGAGCTAGGACGGTTGCCTTCTTGCGAAGGATTTGTTTTGGCAGATGTAGTCGCTACTCTGAGTGTATGCCCTTACTAGCCTCAGTCCGTGACGGGGCGCGAACCCTTGACCTGCCGCCTCAGAGTCGTGGACGCTACCATTTTGCCACGGAGACTACGCACCATATTAAATACTGTACGATAACGTATTGGCGTCTTGGAAAACGCAAAGGGTCACACCAAAGTGAGATAGTACATAGGATGCTATTGGCTGATGGGTGGGAGACGACGAATCACAGTATTGTTTTTCTGTATGTTCTGTGTCATGGGGTCTGATTGGCTTTTTGATTGAAGCTTGGTTCTCCCAGCATCTTCCATTGTCTCGCCTCACCAGTTCAGGCTACTCACATGTGCGGCGTTCGCGTTGTGCTTCTTAATACGTTGTGTTTGTGATTTTGTGAAACTTTTGTATTTCAACCCCTGCAATGCCACCAAAGCGTCCTTCATCTTCAAAGGCTTCTGGTAGTGAGCCTAAGTGGCAAAGGAAGATGTTGACCACAACAGATACGGTAAAACTGTTAGATATGCTGAAGGAAGGAAGAAGGTTCTCGGATGTCAGCCGCCATTTCGGCATCGACGAATCTACGTTTCGATACATAAAGAAAGACGAGGCAAATATCAGGAAAACAGCGACTATTACTTTTAATAAACCAGCGAAGAGGGTCGTAACACCCCGCAATAAGATAATTGCAGGGATGGAATCTGCTTTTGCTTTGGCCCTGTGGAATTCTGATTGCAGGAAGAAGAACATCAGCTTAGACACAAGTATCATACAAACAAAGGCGAAGTTGCTGTGCGAAATATTCGCTCCAAACAAACCTGACGATGACAGTGGTGACCTTGAGTAGGAGAAAGAAGAAGAAATATACAACCTACAACCAGGACCATCCAGCGATTCTCCACCGAGGAAACCATCGTTCATTGCAAGCAAAGGATGGTTTGCCAAATTTCAAGAACGCTTTGGCCTAAAGAGCTTTTCCGTTCATGGCGAAGCTGCCTCTGCAGATACAGCTGCAGCTAAAGATTATGTAAAGAACGACTTTATGAAAATTATCGAGGAGGGCGATTATGCTCCTGAGCAGGAATTTAACACGGATGAGACTGGGTTATTTTGGAAGAGGATGCTGTCTCACACTTTTCTTTTCAAGGAAGAGGCTAAATCCCTGGAATTTAAAACGCACAAAGACTGCATTACTCTCGTCATGTCCGGGAATGCTGCGGCCTTGATGTTAAAGCCCGGGCTTATCTACAAGTCAAAGAACCCGAGGGCTTTGAAGAATAAAAACAAGAATCTGCTGCCAGTGTATTGGATGCATACCCCTAAGGCCTGAATCATGAAAAGCCTTACATCGGACTGGTTTTACCGATGATTTATCCCTCAGGTCAAAGATTATCTTGCTGAGAAGGGCCTTGAATTTAAAGTCCTTCTTTTGATGGATAATGCTGGTGGCCATGCAACTGATCTCCATTACGACGGTGTTCAGGTAGAGTTCCTGCCACTGAATACCACATCACTGATTCAACCTATGGATCAAGGCTTTATTCGTACATTCAAGGCCCTCTACACACGAAATGCCCTGGCGAACCTGGTTGACTTCATGGATGCGGACAAAGAATTCGCACTGAAGACGTACTGTTGTAACTACACGATTGCTACATGCCTTCAAAATATTCAGAATGCAATCAAAGAGATGTAGCCAGCCAAAATCAATGCCAGCTGGAAGAGATTGTGGCCCGAAGTCATCTACGACAACAAGCGATTCGCTTCTGACAAAGTGCATAACTCGGCAGTTGCGAAAGCTGTGAAGTTGGCTGCATTGCTACGAGGAGAAGGCTTTGATGATATGACTCACAAAGACGTAAATGAACTGATCGACTGGCACTCGCAGCTGTTGACTGATGAAGACTTGGAGGAAATGACAAAATCAGCGAGTGAAGAAGAGGAAGAAGAATAACAGGAGGAAACGCACGATGAAGTCGAAGAACCTGGTTTTACACTCGAATGGCTGGCAACCATGTATAACATGGCCAAAGAACTCCGACAACTGTCGCAGGAGCACGACAATGATATGGTTCGTTCGGTGCACTTCTGCAATATTATCGACGATGCCATGACTCCTTACAAGACCATCTTCACACAAAAGAAGAAACAGCGACAGCAACTCCCCATTACCATGTTCTTCTCTCGCAAAAAGCAGCCGTAAACCTGTCATTGCCTGTGAAGTATTTGGCTGTGGAGTATGTACACATCATCATAACGTTATTCACGGCAAGCTTACCTCTCTCGTTCTTATAAATTTACGCTTGCATGCTGTTATTAATAAAGTAAAGGGTGGTTTGTTAACAGGGCAGGGAGGGTTTATACAGTAAAGGTAAAAATAAATGTAAAATACCTATAATATATATGGTGCTCCTACTTTGCGGAATTTCACTTATCGTGGTGGGTCTCAGAACCAAACCCCCACGATAAGCGAGGGAGCACTGTATGCATATATATATATATATATATATATATATTATATATATATATATATATATATATATATATATATATATATATATATATATATATATATATATACACTCGGCTCGCTTTTTGCTCGTTTTCAAAATACGCGACATTGGAATAATGCTCCTCCCAAAAAATTGTAAGAAAATGCGAAATACGCGAATAATGCCTGCGCAGAAAATTTGAAAAAAGGAATTTTCATTTTAGTAAATAAGCAACTGCCTCAGAGGCACTTTCCCACATTGCTGCCATGTACATACGTTTACATGGGAATTAAAGGGTTGGGAGGGGGGTGAAAAGGACGATTTTCTGTTTTAGTAATATCTGGCAACTTTAACGTGTGCTGGTGCCACGTGTAAAAGGAAAGGGCTCTACCTAAACTATAAACAGCAAAAAATTGCCCTTTTATGTAAGTATTCATAGTAAAATAATGTCATAAATGACGATGCTATGATATCCTTTCGTTGTGCTGCATTTTACATCTATTTGATGTAAATAATCTGCATTTCTATACGATAACTCTGTCACTAAGGATGGAAGCAAGTGTTGGAAGAGTGGTATGAGGTGTTGTAGTGAGCTCATCTGATTCAGTCACCCTTTAAGGATACACCCTGGGTTGGGAGGGGGGAGGGGGTGAAGAGGAACAATTTTCTGTTTTACTCATTTCTGGCAACTTTAACGTGTGCTGGTGCCAGATGTAAAAGGAAAGGGCTCTATCTAATCTATAGACAGCAAAAATTTGCCCTTTTATGTAAGTATTCATAGTAAAATAATGACATAAATGACTATGTTTTGATATCCTTAAATGTGTTGCATTTTACATAAGTTTGACATAGATAATCAGCGTTTCTATATGATAACTTCGTCACTAGGGATGGAAGCGAGTGTTGGAGAGTGATACAAGGTGTTGTGGTGAGCTCATCTAATTCAGTCGCCCTTTAAGTGAAAATATCTATGCCCATTTTCATTGTTTCGTATGGAAAACGACTCGTTACATTACGTGATTTTTATATTACACGTCACTTCTGAGAACCTATCTTTGCGTTATTCCAAGAATTGGGTATATATATATATATATATATATATATATATATATATATATATATATATATATATATATATATATATATATATATATATATATATATATATATATATATATATATATATATATATATATATATAAGGATTTTTAAACGTAAATAAGACTGTCCAGGACAGTTCGATGTTAAGTCTTCCTTCAGTTACGGTTCTTTTTCTATGCCTACATCAACACTGAATATTTTTGGATATTCATTACACATCTCTTACATCCTTTCACTTCTGACAAGTCACTACACTCTCCATCTCTGTTTCTCTTTACTTTATGTATTCTTCGTGCCCAGGCCCAATGAGGGCTGTTTTATTTTATTGTTATTTTTGCCCGTCCTGCTGTCACAATCATAAAATATATATATATATATATATATATATATATATATATATATATATATATATATATATATATATATATATATATATATATATATATATATATACTTGCGAAGGACTTGTTTCGGCAGATGTAATCCTTACGCTGAGTGCATGCCTTTGCTAACCTCAGACCGTGACGGGGCGCGAACCCTCGACCTGACGCCTCAGAGTCGGAGACGCTATCGACTGAGCCACGGCGACTATATATATATATATATATATATATATATATATATATATATATATATATATATATATATATATATATATATATATATATATATATATACACACGGTATATCCTAACCAAACCCGTTGGTGAAAAAAATTGTCTGTCAAAGTATTCAAATTCCTATCTAAGAAATGAAAAGAAAATAAATGACCCGACTGACAGTCAGAAATACAATGGAATTAAGGTTAACAGAGAAAATTTAATTCTTTATATATATATATATATATATATATATATATATATATATATATATATATATATATATATATATATATATATATATATATATATATATATATATATATATATATATATATATATATATATATATCCTGAAAAGTTCAGGCCAACAGGTATGACATCACAGAGAACCCTTGGTTTTGCTTGTGCTTTCTCCATCCCAATGAAAATAAATAAAATGGTTTCAGAGATGTACGTTTGCTTGTTTATATTTATTCAATTTTCTATTTCTGCAATCTGACTCCCTTGCTCTTATTATTTAATTTTAATAACAAAAAAAAGGGGGGATACTACTACTTATTTGTATCCAGACGGCTGTTTTTTTTTTGTTCGTATTTTGATCATGACTTCGTCACTGAATATTATATGTATCTATATTTTGTATTTATAAACTGTTTAGACTTCAGTAGTTTATTGTAAGGGAGGCACGCAGATTTAACAGTTTCTAGCTTGGTAAGGTAATGATAAATAAGTTATCTAGAAATATTTCTTAAGTCATTTGTAACCCTTTTGAACACTGATACACTCTTGATTACAGGTGGAGGAGAGTTTGCCACTTTTTTCCCCGGCTCTGAGAAAGAGAGTCATGGCCAAATAATCACTAAAACTGTGAAATACCAGCTTAGATCTACCCATCACCTATCAAGATAAGTTTAATAAGTTAAAATATAAGGTGACACGGTAGAGTGTTGATTTATACCGTCTGATATATGTATGTGTATATGGTAAAGAAACAATACCCTAGGCTGTCATATGAACAATAGATTATCCTGGCCTATCGTCTCCAGACTAGGCCTCAATGCTAACCTATCCTGTGACACTTGTTCTTGTTGATTTTGTGGCCTACATAAGTGTGTCAAATATTGTGATTGTGGCTCAGTAGATGATTCTATATTTTGTAGCCTAGAAAGGAACACTAAGCCTAGGCTACAGTGGTTTATTGTGAAAATATTATATAATTTTAAGTTTTCCTTAGCCTTGCTGCCTTTATGTTGTTAAATACCTCTTTATATATTTGCAACAATATATTTTTGAAGGACAAAGTGTCTTTTGATATAATCCAAGTTGTTAATATGTATTTTTTGTATGCCAATTATAAATTGTTTTCCATTACATTATATAATTTTTATATAATGTGTAATTTTTATCCCAGTAGCCTAGTGTAAGTAGCATAGACCATTCATTTAATATATTTGGATTTTTCTAGGCTAGGCCTACCATATTGTGTAATTTTCAATATTTATGGTTATTACAGGCTAGCCTAATGTTTTTTGGTATGCTCACCAGATCCCTAAAAATTAAATACAGTCCATTAAATACTAAAGATTCCTAGGCTATTACTAGAAGATATAAAACCTGATGCCCTCAAAATATTTTTGAGATGTTTGGCTCCCTAAAAAATAGTATGCAAGGTGTATCGATTCTGAGAGAGGGAGCGGAGTCTCGGATACATGTTGCCTAGTTCTTTAGTTTGAGCCAGTAAAGGACTAGAGTGTTCACCACAATATATATATATATATATATATATATATATATATTATATATATATATATATATATATATATATATATATATATATATATATATATATATATATATATATATATAACATAACCAAACCCATTGTTAAAATAAATTGTAAGTCAAAGTATCCAAACTCCTATCTTATAAATAAAAAGAAAATAAATGACCCGCCTGACAGTCAGCAATACAATGGAATTAGGGTTGACAGAAAAAAATATATATCTTTTATCTTTATTACTACAGGAAAAGTATAAATAAAAATGCATGTCTGTGGCACTTATGAGCTCATTTATAAAAAATGAGTGAAAATATATAGACTGTGATTTCTGACAATATTCGTTGATAATACACAATAAACTTACCTGAAATAAATAGTTTGTTCTTCGGCTTATTATCTAATAACAAAATAATCACAGAATTTATGCTTGAGGTTTGCAATGTCAATATTAAATAATGTCTTGCATAAAAAAGTTATGTTAAATAACATACTCTTACAGAAAACTCCATTTTATCAATAAAGAAGTTATCCTTATTGCCTAGCATAAATAGCAGTCTATAATTATACTGTGCTAAAACACACTTTTACCTTTAAGACTTCCTTTGAATGCCTTAAAAATTATTATCAACCTCTTAGGAAGAAAAGTGAAAAACTGATGGTTAATTTTTTTTTCTTTGAAATCAATATGAAACAGATGTAATTGAAATAAAAGTTCAGACAACAAAATAGAAAAAGAAAATGCCAAAATAAACAACAAAAAAAGTTCAAGTTAGCACATAGTATTTGCGGGACCAAAACTGAATTGTAAATTGCCTTACAGCGTAAATAAACAAGAGAATAGTAGAGTAGATTGTTAAATTTACTACAGAATGTGAAAAATATGACAAGGACCCAGTACCTAGAGATTCATTCTCAGAGTAGTCATCAAAAACCAAAAGACGACATTTTCTGGTTATGGCCAACCAGCTGTATAATGCAGAACACTGCAACATATGTGGAAACAAACGGATTTCTTATTGTAAATAAAAATTATGCGAAACTTAATTCAAATCAATAGATTGGGCAGAAAATTTCTACAAAAACTTTGTGTGTGAATTCTCATGTGTAACACACTGTAAGACCAATAACAAAGAGAAACAGTGATTAGAAAGAGGGAAAAATGGGTGCGCAAAGAAAGTCTCACTGGTATGTAACGTATTTTTAAATAAAAAATATAAGTTTAAGTAATATCAACGAATATGCATCTATGAATCATAGATGAGGCTTTACGACACTGAACTGACAAGACAATTTGTATCTTAGGTGTGACATGGTTGATAATAATTGTGGAGCTCTGATATTAGGTATATATTGAGATGGATTAATATGTTTCTTTGAGAGATTTTCAAATCAAAAACTTCAGAAAATTTACTGAACAATCAACTGAAAATAAGAAATGCATTAGATGGGTCAATTTAAGCTAGTAATGTTAATTTTATATATATATATATATATATATATATATATATATATATATATATATATATATATATATATATATATATATATATATATATATATATATATATATCACTGAAGTATTTCCAAGAATTCAATAAACTGCAACCTGTACCACAGCACCAGTATAAACTATGCTAAATTGTCACTACGATGTTTACTAATATGCTGTGGCACCATTTTGCACATGTTAGTATTTTATATATATATATATATATATATATATATATATATATATATATATATATATATATATATATATATATATATATATATATATATATTATATATATATATATATATATATATATATATTACTGTATTTCATATTTAATTTTGCAAAGTAGATATTCAGCAACTACTCTATTACAAATGGTAGCGTGAAAATAAACCTGTACAGGAAGGTAACATATTCATCTCTTTACGATGGAAGCATTAACAAGGAAAGGTAACACATCATTATAATTTTACCAGTACCTGATTTTGACATCAATGAACTTCTTTATATGTCAATATTTCAACAAATTACCACGATAAATGGTATTTAGAGTCAAAATCATGGACAAAATAACACTAAATTATTCATGCAAGCTTCAAGTTACCTTAAACAATCATAGTTTTATTCTAACAAAAATATTAGATAACATCACTTGGAAGAATTAAACCAGTTATGGAATGGCAGTGAACGCTTCCCAGTGATTTCTGTATTGTACATCTAATGCATTAAATGAAAATCTAGTTTTTGAAATCTATTACATTACAAAAGGGTATCAATAAATATTGAGGAAGTCTTTTTACAAGTACCCAAAGATAAAAGGAGTTTTTTTAGCTTTCCCCAGAGGTGTATGTACAAAGATTAGTATGGTTAAATAACTTTAACCTTCTCATAAGTGAGTAATACACCAAACTAAAAGAGACTAATGTGAGTGCAAAAATTATATATTGCTAGGAAGCCGTGATACAATAACATAAAAAACTAGAGCCATTATATGCTACCTATAATGCTGAAGCTCATGACAATTTCAGATACCAAATATTCCCCTTTGGACAAGAACATAAAATCCAAAATGTCAGAGTGTGTCTTTATACTTTGCTTTTATCTATATGGCTGTTATTCCACAAAACTATCACCATATGTTAATTAGACATAATACAAAAATTCCTACATACTTATTGGTGATTCTAAGTACAGTACAATACAAACTCCATTATGCCGACAATGTATCTGCCTAACGAAGGTTATATTTTACCACTAATTCAATTGCGACTTGTGCTAGGGAGTAATGAGTGAATGAATTGAACAGACGTGAATTATGCTATGGCAAAGAGAAAGAGAGTAACTTACAGAGTACTCGCATGTGGGACTGATGTTATACAACTGAGTTATAATATCTTAATTCCAGTCCTCATACCACACGAAGAGGATTCCAGTAGTATGACCTTTCACCTATGATGCACTTAATGACAGGTACGGATTTTGACAAAAGGGCTAAAAAACTTAACACTCTTCGAGCTCTGAGGTACTTGTGTGACTCAATTCAATAAAGATTAAATATGACATCTATCTATTGCTATGCATTCTCATACTGACTTTGCTGTAACTATGGATGCCAACTGTAGGACTGCTATAAATTGTAGTGAAATTTAAATTTGGTACATATAATAAGTTAATAAGTTTGCAAGACATATATATACATACTGTATATAAGGTGTGATCCTTGTCTTCATTACAGTACGCTTACGGAAAGACTAACCACCTACAGTACATATGCTGCATTTGTGCAAAACTATTTTGTTATGCAGGCAAAAGAACAGCCTGTCTGGAATTTAAATGGAACAAAATATTACTTTATGAGCGAGAATAGTTTTTCATATATGTACATGAATACCTTGACACAACACATTATCCAACTCTAGAATTAGAAGACCCTTGCCCCAAAAACCCTGTGGATGACCCAAGCAGGGTAGTAGGCGGGATGTGGCAGCACTTTATCCTCTAGGAGCTATGAGGAGTAATCGAGGTGTGTTAGCTTTTGGTTACTGTGTGCTTTGATTTGGCCACCCCACTTGCAAGAGGGACTGGGGCTATTTCATATGTATACTGTATATGCATGTAGCATTTGTTGGATATATGCTGTCGTATTAGATATGCAACCCACAGCGCAGAAAAGACGGCATGCACATTAAACTCACTACAAAGGGAAAAATTCAATCTACAATCATACAATATTACAATATGCCAAATTAAGTCATTCATAACCTTACATGGCATATAAAATGCCATACTTCTGGAAGCAGGCTTTCTAATATAGTAAACCACACTCATTTACATTATGATAAGTACCGATTATTATAATTTAATAGTAATAAACAATACAACAAATCAAAAATTTTGAAATATTCAAGATTCAGCCTTTAGTTTTATGCCTGACAGATTATCAGATAGCACAGATTTTGCGCAACATCACAATAAGTTTCAAGTTCATGAAAACGAACTAAAATTTTCAAACTTATAAAGAGGAATATTAAATCACTTTCTCATATTCAGATTTTCACAAAATGCCACAAATTTCCTTTCAGCAGCAACTAGCGTCTTGAAGCAATACTAAAACACGAAAATTTTTCATATTCTTGGAATGTCACAAGGAATGTTTTGCTTTTTGATCGATGACAGCCACTTCTCAGAATGATTAACAATAAAAATAAAAGTAAGGAACTTTCTACAAGTGCAAAGAAAACACTCCTATAAATAGGCTGTAAGAGTTTATCTTAACTTTTCAAAAAAAAAATGAAAAGTAAAGCACAAAAAGGTGGGATGAAGCTTACAGTACTTAATAAGTTCTGCATCCTTAAATGGGTATTTTCAGCATTTCTGCACCAACACCAATCTTAACTGCAACATGCACATCATGACACTATAGGCCATACTTCCACTGATAACATGTATTTACTGCAGGTGTCCATTCACCACAACAGCATAAAACTGTTGAATAATCACTTTTTTAATATAAGCTAACAAAAAATTTATTAATAAGATACTAAAGAAGCGAGTGAGTTGATATATTAAAAATTCAATTGTTAGGCATGAGAGCAGTAAAAATAAACCGAAAATATAGTTGAAAAAAGATAATAATAGTATATATAATTTTTATATATAAATATCTCACCTCACACTGAGTTACAAACTTTATTAGACAGTATTTGAGCTGTTGTCAGGGGGAGGATGAATGCCAGCACCAGCAGGTGTCACTGTGGAGGTGGTGACTGAGGTATCTGCAGCTGAAGTATCAGCGACTGTGATGGCACGTTCAGCAACTTTTGGCTCGGGAATCATGGAGACTAAGGTATTGGTATTGGCACTGTTACCTGCATTGGGGTTATTTTCATCATTAGCAGTGACCTGAGAGGGTAAAGTTGCTTGTTCTGAGGTATTGGCAGCTGTGACTGCATTGGCAGTGCTGGCAGCTACGTGTCGCTGGTGATGGAGGTGGTGATGCGCGGTAGTTGGACTGCTAGTAGCAAGAGGTGCAGGACTGAGAACTTGTTGAGTGGGTGTTGAGCGATTACTGGTGGCCATTACACGAGGAGTGTTTAAACCACGGAAATAGGGGTGACGAAGTGCTTCGATAGCCGAGATACGAATGCTTGGAACAAATTTCAGCATTTTCTGTAAGAAGGAAATGGAAATAAAAATTTCAAGGTAGTACTATTTACGTACAAATATATATTCTGTATTAAACATACTGTAATATGAAATTATTCTACAGTTAATCACATGACCCTTAAATGAACCAAGAATGAATAAACTCTGACCAAATTCAAAGAGAAAGGTAAAGCATTTCCTTAATAAGAAATTACTGAAGAGAGTATTCTCAAGAACAAAAGCATTATATAAAAATTAGTAAAGTATCTAGTAGTACATTCAAAAGTAAATAAAGTAGTTCCTTTACTTACAAAGTATACTCTCTTCAGCCTAAGGCACGATAGATGCCACAAGCATAGGAAGATGTAAATTTAACTTTTTTTTTTTTTTTTTTTTTTAAATTGAGTCACTATTACCCTCCATTGTGGTAGTGAACACTGACAGATTGGAGCGGAGGAATTAAGGCTGGAGGCCCTTCCTAATGCCCTGCATGGGCTCGATAATGGGTGCATCACCTCTCAAACTGAGTGCTTTAACCATTGCACTACTATGGTCCCCATGATAATGTAATAATATGGGCAATTGCATTGTTTACAGAAATAGTAACATTATCTACTAAAATATAAAAATAAATATCAACATTAACTACGAAAATTAGTATTACTGTATATAGAGGAATTCAAACAAAAACTCTTTAGTTTTTATTAGACAAGATTTCTAATAATTTCGATTTTTTAATCAAAATCTTAATTTTCTATGCATTCTTTAAGTGCAGTTTTAAATGCTGCTCTTGAATTTTCCACATGTGCATACAGCTCTCCAAGAAATGATCTCCCAAATCATTTCCTTTATATATATATGAGAAATTATTCATCTGCATCTCACAGTCATGCATATGCAAGGTAAAACCAGTAACCAAACCTGGAGTAAGTCTGCTGCATCATCAGTTATTTCTGGCACAATATCTCGGAACTGACGGCCAGGGCGATGTCGAAAATTGCTTCGTGAGAGTGAGACATCTCTTGGCCAATCACTTTCATGAGGGGTTCCTATCACACTGTTAAGTGAAGAACACATGAATCAACTGATGTAATAAAAATTTGCTACTGGTATCTAAAGAGGAGTGATCGAGGTACAATAGCTTCTTAATATGTACTTTGACTAGGCTACAACCCCTACAAGGAAGATCACGGCCCGGTATATGTATAAATCTAAACTGATACTGTATTGCCTTAAGGTGTTTTCAAATTGGGAGATAAAAAAAAATCCAGGACATTCTTGGTTCCAATATTTATAATACTGTACTACATGCACATCCATCGTTTAACGTTCATAAAGTGCACTGTAAAGATGGCAATACTGAATTAAGTATTTTTGCTTCAAATTGTGCATAAAACTGTGAACTAGAAAATTTATTTATTTTATATGATGCAGTTTCCAGAAATGTAATAAAACTCAATAAATTAAAAAATCTAAATAATATAAACATAAAACCTTTCTAGATGCCTTTCTAAACTCAGACAGGTAATTGGAAACGTCATTCTCAGAATTACTCCTCTCTGAATTCTGGGATGAAGTAACTTAATGAAAGGAAATGAAACAAGAGGTCATATATGGCACATTTTAGGTTATTACAATGGAATGGAGCAGAACTAGCCGAGAAAATTACTACCACAAAATGTTATCTAGAAAATGATTACAGCTTTTTGTAATCTACTGGGTACAAATGACTTGGCTAATGCAGTTCATTTTAATTTTGTGCAATATGTCAATTACACATGGGTATTGCTTTTTTTCTGGTGTTTTTACCCCTCAAGGAGCATAAGTACCACTTCTGAAAGGATCAATTATTCTTCTGATAAAAAGTTTTGTCTTTGCTATGTATTGAGCTATTCAACTATAAGTCTACTTTTACGTTCAACTCTTGTTTTCTCCCTTTTCTCTGCAAGCTTGTTGGGGTTATCTTAAGAGGAAGGGTTAGTTTTTCTATTATTTTCTTAGTGAATCCCTTTCCTGTCTTTCTGTGACTATTTTCCTTGTTGCTTTTTAATTTGGAGTATTTTGATAATTGACTTCTGGTATTGATGAGAAAGGTGTCTCAATTTTTGTGAGTAACTGTGTGGACATCTGGTTTTATATGATGCCAGGCATTGCTATGATTGGAGGAAGACAGATGCTGCTTTCCTTGGGAAAACTTCTGCGTAGGAATGAAATCGACTGTGCTGTCCATCTGTTACTGGGCAATGCAATAAGGTACAATGATATTTTCAATTCTATATGGCTGTTCATTTTACAGCTCCTAAGGAGAGATTCATATGACTATATGTAATTTTGAAGATGTCTTTAGTTACCACTTCATCATGTTCTGCCTCCACAACAAGCTTTTGGTGTTCAAAGTAAAGTCAGTTGGCACTTGTGACAAACAGTTATATGGTCGTTACTAAAAAGACTGACTGCAGTCAGCATCCACCTCCCATGCAGGATGTGTATAAGGTTCACTGGCTAGGGCAAACTGACTTCATGGACAAACCGAATGCGTCGTGGTCTTGATTTTCTTTAGCTGTCCAATGTATGCTTGTTTCTCCTTCAGGAGTTATACCTGCTGAGAGTTGAAGTGTTCTGCATTGCTTTTCTTTCAAAATAAGGTAAATTCTGGTGTTCCACTAACTTTAGCCAAGTGTTGATCTTCCTTAGCATGAGGGTGGAGTTTTCACGTTTTCATTTTGAAATTTAAAGGGACTTTTTGCTTTTGTTGCTAGGTGTCCATTTTCCATTTCACCGGCAACTCTTGCAGGCATAGTTGTCTGCAAGATATGCTGTTCAAGTGATATGTTAGATATACCTTATTGTTCACGCGCTATTTGCTCTTTGATGGCATTTCCTTTAGATTCCATAGTCTTTCTGCCTGGGTAAATGTAGTATAATTTTAGGTTGGTTACCTAATATACATATCCTCAAGTAGTCTAGTGGTAAGCTTGCTCCTGGCATACCCTCTTATTCCATCTTTGTAGAATAATCATATTTTAGGTTTTGTGCATCCATATTAAACTGGTAAAGCTACTTCTTCAAGTAAGCAATTGATGTGCCTTTTGAAGTGTCTCCTAGCTCTAGTGGTCACTTCAAGATTGGTTCTGTGTAGTCTGGGTTTTAACTGTCAGCTCTGCTGTGGCATCCAAGGGCAATGTATCCGTGATAGTGATGAGGGGAGAAGAATGGTGTGATGTTTGTAGACCTTACTTTGAGACTGCTATGGGACATGGCATACCTCACTCTTTTGCAATATCTGAGCACATTTTTGGGCATTGATCCTTCTGCAACAATAATGTTGAAGGACTACCTCACCATACAAGCTTGTTATCTCTTGATAAAAAAAAATCTTTCTTTCCCTGATCAATTGCCATCCATTCAAGACAAGATGCTTTCAATTCCACTTCCAGTTAATAAAACTAACATATTTCTTAGAAGCTTACACTTTTCAGCCTTGTACACCTACTGCACTGCTTCTCATATCATCATTTTATTGTTTCTTCAGTGACCAATACAATCTCTTTCAACAATCTTTTTCAGTATTGCTTTGAATTAGCTATAATGATGTCCAAAGCAAGTCACATTTTCCCCAAATTACTATCCACTACTCTTGCATCCAAAGCCCTCATTACAACACACATATACTCTACAAAACCAAAGAAATGTAATACACTCTTGTCTTTAGCTGACTTCTTTCCCATGTCACTCAGTCTTCAAAAGGCCAATCTTATTTATAACCACCTAATATCATATGCACATACTGCCAATTTGTCCTATAGCCATTCATTCTTTTATATATGTATACATGCCAAGAAATGTTTTTTTACTATCTTCTCCCATTTAATCCTTAAAGAAAACACTAGCTAAACATAGCTTCAACTTTTTTAACTCTAAATGCTCACCTACTAATACTGTAAATCTGTAAGGGCAAACACACTTACCATTAGAACTAAGTATGGTAAAAAAGCTCAACATCAAAATTTGGAAAAGTTCAATAAAGGCACTTTGATGACTGAACTGCCAGAGCAAAAAGTGGCAATTGTAGCATTTCTAGTCCTTTCCTAGAACCTTCATCAGACAGTAAAGCTACTTATAGCAAAAGACTTCAACCTAATGCTCTAAACATTCATATGAACATTCAACTTGGCAGTGTCTTTTGCGAAGGTCCACCCTCAAAAGCTTTAACTCAGAAGAGAAGCAGCAAAACAGGCCAAACTGCCACAATCAACCCCTACCCCTCACAAGGCACAAAGCCTGGGAGAGCTTTCATCACCAGCCAATTACCTCGTGTCTCACACAACATACAATTTTTCTATAGTGAGCAATGACTCTTTGAAAGTCATATCTCAGAGACTCCATTTACCCAAAGACATTGAGATCAACCCATGAAACACATTATGGAAGTTTGCACTGCACACAACCACATACACAACATATACTTTCTGAGAGCTTTATGGGAAAGCCTAGGATTGATAATGGTTTTCCTTAGGGCCTCGAAGCTGTTCAGCCAAGCAATTTAAGAAACAACAGCAACTCCATTTATACTTACTCAAATATTCTCTGCAACTGATCTCCTTCTGTTTTTCCTTTAAATACTGGTACCCGTCGGAATAATTCTGCAAATATGCAGCCACATGACCATATGTCACTGGGTGTAGCATAACTGTTACTTAAAAGAATTTCTGGTGCCCTGTACCACAATGTTACAACCTGAAAATATATATCATATACACTAATAACTATACTATGCAAAAATTCCTTTTCTATGGGCAACAGAAATGGAAAAAGACTAAAAGTCATGCATACAAAAATTACTAAATCATAAAGCAAGTACACACTGGCAAAATGGTATGCTAGCATAGTTCTGCAGCTCTGAGTAGAAAATAGCGTTTTCAATGTATTTTTAATCATAACAATGTGCAAAGCATCAATAATAGTAATGGCTGACTGACATTAGAAAAAAGTGAAGCTTTTCTTTTGCTGTGAACCCTAAAGTTAAGTCATTAATTATTGCGCAAATTATTAGTATTTAGATATATTATTAAGTTAACAAGTTAAATAAGTGTATTACCTGTGTTGTGAGCCTCATATTGAAATCATATATTCTTGCCAAGCCAAAATCTGCTATTTTAACCCTGCCACTTACATCGACAAGGATATTCTGAGGTTTGAGATCACGGTGAATAACACGGTTACTGTGTAGGAAATCCACACCACATAGTATCTGATGCATTAAACTCTGTAAAAAAAAATAATAATTGTATTATAAATGAGAGATAAATCCATAAAGGGTCAAATTTACATTATATAATACACATTCAAGGAGTAAAGTAAAGCATTAATTTTGAGCGCGTTTTGTTTGGACTCTGACTGCGTATGCATAAAATTTGCATAAATATCGTTAATTCTAAAACAGTCTTCATTGATTACAGGATATTATTCAATTCTAAAACAGTCTTCATTAATTACAAGATATTATTGTTTGCTTGCTATTTTATGTGTCACTATTAATTCTCATATTCAAACAGGGGTGGACACATACGGGTTGAATCTGGGGAAATAAGGCAAGGTTGGATGCCATGCCTAATGCCAAGTAGTGGGCTGGAACCTGGATATATCACTTCATAAGTTGACTGTTTTAACCAATGCGGTATTTATAGGATGTTATTGTAGGTCAAATATGGTATTACATATAATCAACATTCCTCCTTGTAAGGGGGGTGGCCGAGCCAAGAAACATGCATTCATCACAATCCACACATACCTCAACTACTCCTCTTAGCTCCTTGAGGATAAAGGGTTACCACATATACCCCTACCACCCTGCTAGGATCAGCCACAACGTAGGTTGGACAAGGATTTTCTACAGTGAGGCTCGACAGCTGCAGCTGGTTTACCCCTATCGCTTTATCACAAGGTAACTCCCCTCACACCTGTCCATCACAGTTCGCTAAGCTAGCAGGTGCAAGAACTCCCTTTGGCCTATGCCACCAATACACAATCTTATGCACTCATTTCTACCTCTTGCATGCTCACTTCCCTAATCCACTGACATTCCATGTGTATCCAATGCCCTTTTCACGCCATCCATTCATCCCATTCTAGGTCCTCCTCTTGGACTAACTCCAACCACTTCTGCACTCCACACTCTCCTTTCAATTCGTTCATCACTCATCCTTTCCATGTGTCCAAACCAACTTAATACTCTCTGATCTAACCTATATGACAGCTTTCTTTCAACATCCATTCTCTGCCTGATCTCCTCATTTCTTACTCTGTCTATTCTAAATACACCAATCATACTTCTCAAACATAATTACAGTTCATTACATTCTGCACTACATTCAACCTGTTCTTTTCATCCCCTATCTTGTATTCCAAGTCTGTGCTCCATACAATGTTGTCAGCACAATTACATTTTCAAAAATCCATCTCTTTGCATTCATTCCCAAATACCCATTTCTCACCATACTTTCCAACCCTCCTAGACATTTACTTGCTTCATTCGCTCTACAATTTACCTCCTCATCCACACGTCCATTCCTTGATACGCGCAACCCCAGATACTTAAAACTCTCAACTTCCTCAAGCAACTCCCAATTCACTCCTACATACAATCTGCCAACATTAACACCCCTCGTGCATCTCATGTCTTTACTTTTACCAATATTCACCGGCAACTTTCTTCTTTCACACACCCAAACAAACTCAGTCATCAAATGAGTGCTGTGTCATCCTCGAATAGCAATTGATTAAATATCCACAACCTCCCATATTCACCCACTAATTCCAAGCCTCTGTCTAATACCCTTTAATTTACTTCCTTTACCACTTCATCCATATACACATTAAACAACCACAGTGACATAACACAACCTTGATATAACCCTACATTCACCTTAAACCAATCACTCATACCATTCCCAACTCTCACGCATGCTCTACTATATATGTAAAAACTCTTTACCACATTCAGCAAACTTCCACTTATTCCATACATTCACAACACACTCCACAACGACTCTATCAACACTGTCATATGCTTTCTCTAAATCCATAATGGTCATAAGAGAGTCCCTAACTTTCTCTTAGAGCTTCTCACACACCTATCTTACCATAAATACCTGATCCACACATCTTCTTCCTGTCCTGAACCCACACTGTTCTTCCTCATTCAATCTCTCGGTACCTTTCCTAATTCTCTCGATTAACAATCATCTATATACCTTACCAACTATACTCAACAAAGTAATTCCTCTAAAACTATTACACCCAGTTCTTAGGATAATGCAGAGATAGGTTTTCTAAAGTGCGTAATTCGCATAATTTAACGAGTTATTGTCCATAAGAAACAATGATAATGGGCATAGCTCATTCCACAAATGTCCATAGACACACTATACCAAAGATATAAGATAAGTAAAACATATTTTATAAGTACATAACAAAGCAGAAAGACCTGTAGTTATTTATATTAACATGAAAATAGTGTACAGTATAGAAGATATACAGATTTACTGTACAGTAAACAAATTAATGAACTCTATTATGCGGTGGGCAACAGGCATACACTGGGACGTGCATGGTGGCGGTGAGCACAAGGATGCACACGTTTTGCCACCTCCGTATCAGCTGATGCTCCCTGGCATGCTATTTCCCTGACTATATTATATCGAAAGTTTGTTTGCTGTTTGTTCTTAATGCTTTTTTAAAATTTTCTTCATAATATTCGATTGCATTAAGCGGTAGAGGAGGAGAAGGATGCGGGAGAACGAACCTCTATCCACAAACGTTTTGCCACTTCCTAATCAGCTGATGCATCCTCACACGCTATTTCCCTGACAATATTATATCGAAAATTTGTTTGCTGTTTGTTCTTAATGCTTTTTTTCCCATTATCTTCATAATATCCGATCGCAGTAAGCGGTAGAAGAGGAGGAGGATGGTGGAAAAGTGCCACCGGGGCAGTCAATTATTTACTAAAATGATTTTTTTTTTTTTTTTTTGGCATGCGTGTTATTCGCGAATTTCATATTTTTCTACTTTTATTTTTTAGAGGCATTATTACAATTTGGAGGATAAAAAACATGTGGAAAGAGCAATCAAGGTGTACACTCATGCTTATCTCCTTTAACTTCATGAAGTGGAACTACACATGCATTCCTCCAATCAACTGGGACCCTCCCTTTCTTAAAACATTCCTTCAACAACCTAGCCCTCCATTCTACTAATGCCTTCCCACCTTTTGACAAGCATTCTACATGACACCTATTTATCCCTGGTGCTTTCCCAGCTTTCAATGCTCTCAGTACTAAATGTACCTTCTCTTTTTTTATTTCTCTATTGTTCTCATCACCCAATATTGGCAATCTCCATTAATTTCCCACAGCCACAATCTCTGCCTCTCTATCATCTTCCTCACTTAGCAGTTCCTTGATATACTCAACCCATCTCTCTCTCTTACCTTTATTTTGTCTACTAGCAAATGCCCATCAACTCTTTTCACCTTCTCCTCCTTACCAGACTCACCTTTCTGCACTCTTTTCACTTCCTTCCAAAACATCATTTTATTTCCTTCAAAATTCTCAGACAAGCTCCTACTCCACCTTATATCCGCTTCTCTCTTTCCCTTCCTCATCACGTGCTTCATTAACCTCCTCTTTGCACTATACCTTTCATATCCTCTACATTACCTATCTACAACCATACCTCAAATGCATGCTTCTTTTCAGCCACTACTGCACTCACCTCCACATTCCACAATTCACTACCTTTCTTATTACTGCAACCTGTTAGTTTCCTTCCACACACTGCCTCAGCACACTTCATAACTTTCTCCTTGAAACAACTCCATTCCTCTTCCACTCTCTCCTCCACATTCTCTTTCACTACATTTCACACATTCCTAAGACTAGCCTTATACTCACAGTCTTTCTCTTTCTTATTCAGTCAACTTACTTTTAGCACCTCTCTTTGTTACTTTTCTCCCACTCTCACTTTACTTTCCAGAAAATAATAAGCAGATATTATGCCAATAGCTCTTCTCAGTAAATTCACATCTAATACTCTTCCAAGCACTCTCCTGTCCACCACAACATAATCCATTAATGTTCTGTACACTACTCTTCCATTATCTAATCTGATCCACGTATACTTGTGTACATCCTTATTTTCAAATACAGTATTGGCAATCAATATCTCTCTCTCAATGAACATTTCTATCATTATCTCTCCACTCTCATTCCTGCCAGATACTCCATACTTCCCAATCACACCACCCACTGACTCATTCCCTACTTTAGAATTCAAATCTCCCATCAATACCACATTCACATTCATTCCCAGTCTTCCACACACACACACACTCGTTCAATTTCATCCAAAATTCTTCTCTTTCTTCCTCACTTTTTTCACTCCTAGGGCCATAAGCGCTCACAAACGCCCAAATCTCGCACCCTAGGCTCATTTTAGCAACTATTATTCGAGACGATATGTCCTTCCATTCCACCACACACTTATTAATCTCTTCTCTTACCAACAGAGCCACTCTCTCTCTCTTCCTCACCCTCTCTCAATTCCAGACACCCTACCTACCACACTCCCAAATGTTATCTCACCATTCCCTTTTAACTTAAGTGTTACTCAGTGCAAGCATATCTATATTTTTCTCCACACACACATACTCCCTATTTCCTCCCTCTTACTTTCACTTGCACCACAACCACGCACATTCAGAGGCCCAATTACTAGGGTTCTGGCCAGAATACCCATGTGCTTTCCGGCTTTTCCCTGCTTCCTCCCCATTTATTTGACTTTTACGACACACAGGAGAACTCCGAGGAAGTATTCAACCCCCCTCCCTCTCTCATTTTGAGATATATGGAGAATATATAAATAGTTCCCAAATAATTTTGAAATTTCTTACCTTAATTCTTGCTGGTTCAAGACCTGGCGAAGGGCAACGTTTCATATAATGATCAAGGTCCTGGTCAACATATTCGAACACGAGAACTAAATTAAGTCGTTGCTCTCGTTCTAATCGCTGCCCTACTTCCACACGACCTTGACATATATCTAATAACCTGAAATAAATAAATATATTATAAACTATTAGAACAACAAAATGAGACAAAAATTTTATAATATTTCTGGGGGAGAGAAGTATATATGTTTCAAATTATCATAGAATGAAAGCGTTAGAAACGTCTCAGATTATCATAAAAATAAAAGTATTAGAAAAATAACAAGAACAATTTGTTATTTTTAACACGTCTCACTTCTTGTAATATAAATAGAAACACATAAAACAAATTTATGTCACTATTAGTCTCAAAACAAATAAAGAGGGCCCACCGTTAGTTGTTGCTAGACTCGCATGCTCTACCACTGAGGTACTGAGAACTTATGTCATATTAAAAGAGCAATATGATATATCAAACTATTAAAATGTTGTAAATATTTATAAAGTTTCAGGTAACTATATCTTCAGATACTTCAGCAGATATATAAATTATCTATTGTGTAATTGATACAAAGTTGTTTAACATTTCACTAAATTAATTATTTTACACATATACTCTCGCCTCATATTAGGATAGAAAGAAGGACTAACTCCGGTAACTAAGTACAGTGGTGACCCCGACCCACGAACACCTATACCCAAGAACAAACCGATCCACGAACAAATTCTTGAACAAATTTTGACCCCATCCCACGAACAAAATCCAACCCACGAACATACATGTGTTGGCCAAGCCACCACGTGTCCCACTCGCCCGCTCTCAGTTCTGCATTATTGCCTGCACTGTGTGGTTCGTTCGTGATCTGTTTGTAGTTCTTGATTTATATTGCATCATTCTACCTTTCATATAATGCTTATTATGGCTCCTGGGAAAGTTAAAAGTGTTACTGATATTGGCGTCAAACACCCTAGACGCATGACAGCGGAAACGAAGAAAGAAATAATTTTTAACCATGAAAATAGAGTTCATGTGTCCGATCTCGCAAGCAGTATAACATGGCGAAATCGACCATCTGTACTATTTTAAAGAATAAATAGATCTTAAAGGCAGCTGATGTACCTAAGGGAGTAAATATATTAACAAAGAAAAGGTGACAATTAATAGAAGAGGTAGAAAACTATTATTGTTGTGGATAAATGAAAAACAGCAGGTAGGAGATAATATTAGTGAGACCATACTATGCGCTAAGGCTTTACAAATCCACCATGCTTTAGTAGCGAACTCTCAGAGTTCTAGTGGCGCTAAAGTTGAGGAATCTAAAGCCAGCAGAAGCTGGTTTGAACACTTTCGTCGACGACCTGGGATTCATAGCGTCATTAGACATGGCGAGGCGGTTAGTTCCGACCAAAAAGCAGCAGACTCTTACGTGAAGGAATTCGCTAAATTTGCCGAGAATGAAGGATAAATCCCGCAACAAATTTTTTAATGTAATTAAACAGGATTCTTTTGGAAGAAAATGCCCAACAGAAACTATATAACCCAAGAGGAGAAGTCACTGCCTAGACACAAACCAATGAAAGACTGTCTTATACTTTTATTGGGTGTTATTGCTAGTGGGGACTGCAAGATCAAGCCTCCTTTAGTTTACCACTCTGAAAATTCGTGTGTTTTTAAGCGCAATAACGTGTTGAAGGCTAGCCTTCTGGTAATGTGGAGGTCAAATCCAAAGGCTTGGGTAACGCAGATTATATTCCCAAATTGGATGATCGAAGTGTTTCTGCCAGCAGTGAAAAAATATCTTGAGGAAAATGATTAGCCCCTTAAGTGTCTCCTCATAATGGATAAGGCTCTTGCCTATCCTCCAGGAGTGGAAGAAGATCTCGCTATACATTACAACTTCATTAAAGAGAAATTTCTGCCTTCTAACACCACTCCTATCCTCCAGCCTAAGGACCAGCAGGTAAATTCTAATTTTAAAAAGTTTGTATACGAAGGGTCTTTTTGCCAGGTGTTTCCAGGTCATCAATGACACGGATTTGACCCTTCGTGATTTCTGGAAAGACCACTTTACTATCCTCCACTGCACTGGCCTCACTGAAAAAGCATGGAAGGAGGTCTCATATCGCACATTGAAATCCACCTGGAGGAAACTTTGGCCAGACAGAGTAACTGATAGAGACTTCGAGGGCTTCAGGCAGGAGTTAGATATTCAAATTGTTAATGAAATTGTGGCCATAGGCAAAAGTTGGGCTTGGAGGTCAATGAGGAGGATGTGGAGGTGCTGATGGAGGACCACAAAGAAGAACTTACCACCGAAGAATTAGTTGAGTTGCAACGTGAACAGGTGAAGACTCTTCAAGAGGAGCAGTCACTGGAGGAGGAGGATCAGAGGGAAAAGCTGTCCAGTGACGAATTTAAAGAAATTTTTAGTAAGTGGAATGATGTGCAGGCTTTTATTGGCAATAGAGTAGTGAACATGGTAAATGACAATGTGATGAATATTTGTAGAAAAATTTACCAAAGAAGAAAAAGACAAATTTCTCTGGATCGTTTCCTTGTCCCAGTAGGCAGGGAAGCAGCTTCCAAAAGAGAAAAGAGAGAAAACACCAGAAACAGAGCCTGTGTCATAAAAGTTAACCAACGTTTTTATGGAAGGGGACTCTCCTTCCAAAAATGAGTCCCCCTCCTCCTCCTCCTCCACCATCATCCACGTATGCCAGCAACAATCATCCACAAAGGTAAATGCAGTACTGTTTCTTACCTTACATTATATTTTTTACCTACAATATGTACTCTTTCCTACTGTATTTGTTATTAGTGGTAGAAGGTGACGACTTTTTCTAAGTGTTGGACGTTGCTATTTTATACTAGGTATCAACTAGTGTATACTAGTTGTACTAGCCTGCTGGCTAGTACAGTGGTAACGCGCTGGCTTCGCATTCACGAGGTCGAAAGATCGGTCCCCGTCCAAGACCGAGAGTTTAAGCTGTTTACTGGCAGGAACTGCTGTGGTTGGACATCACAGTGGGGGGTTGGGGCTTGCCCTGGCTGACGAATACCCATTGTAATGAAATGGAAATAAAGGTTAAATTTAAAAAAAAAAAAATTTAAAGTATACCTGAATATGTACATGTTTTACTTTAGTAGAATAGAATTCCATTCTATTACTATAGTAATTTTCCTTTTACAGATGAAATACATATAATCTGTATTATATTTCATGTTTTAGTGACTAATAAGTTTTTTAAAATGAATAGTTATTGTGACCAGGAATGGATTTACATGTTTTTCAATTGGAAAAATAAATCCAACCCACGAACAATCCAACCCAAGAACAGTTTTGGGGAACGAAGTAAATTCGTGGGTTGAGGTCACCACTGTACTTGATTAAAGATAATGGAATTGACTTTAAAACAGTGAATTAGCAACAACAACAACAATAATAATAATAATAATAATAATCATATATTTCGGCTTCTAGAGTCAGGGGTTGACACAGTGGATTGATGTTATCCCCTGTGTTTCCTTCCATCACACAACACACCATGTCCTCCCTCACCACATCCAAAAATCTCCTCTTATATAATAATGATAGTAATAATAATAATAATAATAATAATAATAATAATAATAATAATAAATGATAATAATAATAATAATAACAATAATAATAATAATAATAATAAAAATAATACAGGCTATTAGCAAAAAGGTCTGCGATCTTGAATACAGTAAATACAAAAAAGAATGCAATATTACAATGTTTCCTGTTAACCCTTTTTGTGACCTAATATCTTTATAAAAACCTATAAATTAAAAAAAAAATTATATTATTTTTCTCCTTTTTGTTGACCTTTGCTGTTTCAGATCATAAAAACAATATAATTCAAATTACTCTGATTATCTTCTGGAAATGCCCTAAAACAGGTCGAATTAACGTAGGTGGCAATGCATATTCCATATTTTGTCTTGTGTTTATAGGAAGGTAAGACAGAGCAAACATGCTCTCGACCATAAGGTCGAATTTTTACAGTTCTAATGTGACACAAGGAACTTTAATGATGTTAGACCTTGTGGCAATCTAGGAATTCATTTCCCCAGTTGTGCATGATCAGTGACAAATCAAAGAGAAACGTGGAGAAATGAGCTCTAATAAAAGATATCAAAAGGGTGTTAGTTCGATGCAAGGGTTACTCAGAGGATATCATGCTTTAAGAGAGGATAAAAGCTATCTGGAGACACCATTATTATTTCATTCAGTCTAAAATACCACGATGGATGAGGAGAGGGACGATTACAAAGAAGGGGAGATGGGACAGGGGACACATAATAGCAAGAGGACATAGAGGGGAAAAGTATTGGAAGTACTTTTATAGTCTAATGAAAAATTATCGATATAAGCAAACCGCTCATTTTCATATAAGTGCAATAGACGGCACTGGAGAGTTTTCACGGTTTGTATCATTCCTAACTGATTAAGACAGTTCTTCTAAAAAGCATTTCTACTTCTGTCTGCAAATAAAGCTAACGACACACGATGAGAGAGATAAATGGATTTATTAGATAATGTTACAAGAAAAGATACGGTATCTCTCTCTCTCTCTCTCTCTCTCTCTCTCTCTCTCTCTCTCTCTCTCTCTCTCTCTCTCTCTCTCTCTCTCTCTCTTTCTTTATAATATATATATATATATATATATATATATATATATATATATATATATATATATATATATATATATATATATATATATATATATATACGGTATATAAACTCTCTCTCTCTCTCTCTCGCCAACCATATTGTGTCATTAACGAATATATTTTAAGTGGGATAAGCCGAAGAATAAGATTTTGAGAATAACGTATGCTATGAATTTAGGAATAATAATTATCTAACAGAGGAAATATAGCATGTGGGATGTTTTTTTATCACTATTTTATAATAAATTCACAAATAAGCAACTTCGGTCATACACAATTATTCGTCCTATAGACACTATGTGAGTATGTAGAAAGTATAAAATAGGCTTAACAGACAAACAGGATCCACTAGAGACCGCTTAAAAAATGCTACAATTCGCATTATAAAACGAAAATGTCGTATTTGGTACAATCAAAACCATTTGAGAATCATTGCAACATGCCACTTCAAACGATAAAAAAAAAAGATAAATATTAGGAGAAAGTGCTATTTTATGCATTTAACATATTATTTAACAAGATATTTTTGTAATAAAGTTAATGTAAAATTATTAGACAAATCAGTGTAATGATTGATGGTCGTTCAAATGCTCTAAGGGGACAAAAGTAGACATTTGGCTGTTGTGATGTAAAACTGAGTGTGGGCCGAGACTAAGCAAGGGTAGACTGAATATATATTCCCTAAGTGTACATAAATACTATTACTACTATTGCTACTGATACTACTACTACTACTACTACTACTAATAATAATAATAATTATTATTAATTATTTAATATTATAATTGGAACATCTCACACACGTTATGGTCTTGTTAACTGTCATGAGTATTCTGTATATGTTGACAGAAGTAAACGAAGGTTTCACTTACGATAATACAGGTATATTTAACGCTGACATTGTCAAGCCATTTAATTATACTCTACAATTTTATTCAGTACAAGATAGTAATATCCTACCAATAGTGAATATCTCTGCTCTGAAATAATGCAATTTATAAAGGTGACAATGATACAAACAGACACATGGAGACACAAGCTGTGCGAAATTGGAAACTTAAAGAAAGGGAATAGTTAATCATATTGCTCAAGAGTCCACCCATATCCTAGAGTTGTGATTCTGGATAGCTGGGCATATACTGTATATGATGAAGAGGGAAGAAAAGTCCTACAGTGGAAGTTAAGTATTAACAAAAATTTAAAACGAGAAGATTTGGAAATTCCAATTGAATTCTAACGGACATAAAGAAAGTTATATGACGATGCACAGATGAATAGAAAGGCCAGAAAACTAAGCAACTGATCCCTTAATCGTCATGAAATGAGATACAACAGAAGAGAAATCATTTGCTTAGGGCCTGCATTATTCTAGGTTTATAATGTTATAAACTGTGGCACATCCAACGAAATCCCCCCCCCCCCATTGTGCATTGTCAGCAGAATTCATGATACCCGTGGGAAAAATGGGTTCATATTAATAGATATATTTGTATGCAACTGCCCGTAATTGCAATGACCCCACTTCTCAGAAGAATAATGCAAGGAGAGGTTATTTGCATTTTTATTTCCCTTGTAATGGTTAAGATAAAGGATACAGTATAGGCAGAAAACGTTCGTGGGAGAAAAATGTTCATTCGTTAACTATTCTAGTTTGCAACTGCATTTAGCTGCAATGATCTCACTTCCCGCACAGGTATATGACATATGGAATGGTTGTCAGTGGTTCTTTTCCCTTGTTGAGGCTGAGGTAAAGACGAGGTGTATGGAAAAGGCCTTCGCCTGAGGAAGGAACTCATTTTGTATGCAACTACATTTAAATGCATTGACCCCACTTCTCAACCAGATATATATAATATAAGCCGGTTGTCAATAATTATCTTTCCTGTGTAATGGTTCAGGCAGAGACCAAATTATGTGTGAAATTACCCTTCCCACCATGCTGGTTGGGTCACTTAAATTGACCCAGGCAGGGTGGCGGTGAAGGAGGGAATTGAGGAAGCCCTTTATCTCCGAGGAGCTAAGAGGAGTGATCGAAGTATATAAGATTTGGGTGAATGTGTGCTTTGACTCGGCCACCCCCTTGCAAGTGTGACTGCGTTTACTGTATATGTGTAGAATGGCCCACGGCACGAGCCGCCCATTGCGATACTACATCTGAAGTCTTTTGGGCATAAATAGGACTGTCAAAGACAATTCAATGCTAAGTCTTACTTCAGTTACGGTTCTTTTTTTATCCTACATCAACACTGAATATTCTTGGAAATTCGTAATACATCTTTTATTATTCTTTCACATCTGACAAGTCACAACACTCCATCTCTGCTTCTCTTTACTTTATTTGCTCTTTGTGCCCAGGCCCGATAAGGATTGTTTTTGTAAAAAAAAAAAAAAAAAAAAAAAAAAAAAAAAAAAAAAAAAAAGTGTAGACTGCCAGACAGCTTCTCCACTAAATAACAAACGGAAGGCATTTGGATTTAATAAAGTCATTTACTTTGCTATTCTTACTAATTTGCTACTGGGAAAAAGACGCAAGAGGTGAGGTGTAACTATTCTATCAGAATTATTTGTACAATGTTGTGCATTTAAAGTACATTACATTACAGTACATATAGACATAATAAGAAATAAAAATATTACTCACACTGCTTACAGTGAAATGGAATTCAGATTACTTTTCCTAATTTAGCCAAAGTACGTCTAGCCAGTATCCAATATATCATAGCTAACGTTGAGAAAGAGAGAGAGAGAGAGAGAGAGAGAGAGAGAGAGAGAGAGAGAGAGAGAGAGAGAGAGAGAGAGAGAGAGAGAGAGAGAGAAAATGATGTTATCATGCTAGGTCATCATGTCTTCCCAGTACAGAAATTTTCTGGAGGCGAAGGTAGTAAGCCGTGGGAAGTAAATAAAGACAAGCCTAGGGAGAACTTGTTTGCTAATGCTCTTAAGAATGCATTGATATAACAAAGCGCACAATCATTTACACACGTTTTAGAATATGAGTGGGATGGAGAAATTGCTTATTACGGGATTTGCAAATACGGTTGTAACAAGCACAGCTGAATATAACAAATATATCCGTATTTAGGAGCTGCAACAATTCAGAAGTGTTCGAGTGTCGTGAGTGATTAGCCATGTATAAAAGGAAAACGAATTCAAATCGTACTCAAAGAGATTTGATATAAAGGCAGTGTACTTTTACAATCGAACACTATTTAGTTATATAAATTATATGAAGATTTTATCTCTTTTTACATAAGCCGAAGTTGACAGTACAATTTTAAAATAGTGAATTATTTTCTTTTCAACAGCTTCTCCAATCTACACATTCATCACTGTTGTTCACAAATCTTTTGGAGATTTGCGTTAGTTTTGCCTAGCAGCTTTATGGTCAGATGACTTTCCTGACACCGTTCTTCTCCACGGATTCATGATTGGGACGGCCACCTAACAAGTGTGGCTTCCCCCCCCCCTCGTAGATGTATATTCAAAATGGCTTATCACGTACAATGAAATTAAACTTATAAAGTTATGAGCTTGGGATCGATACCCAGCCGAGCTGGCTTGCCCCCCCCCCCCAGTGGTTGGATTATAAAATGGCAATGATGCATATTGAAAACAATCGATAACATTACTACTGACAATACGAAAAAACTATGAAGGAGAAACAAAAGTTAAGAAGATACCAGGCGGAAGGAAGATGAAAATATACTTAAATAAGACTGTCTGGGATAGTTCGATGTTAAGTCTTCCTTCAGTTTCGGTTCTCTTTTTATGCCTACATCAATACCAAATATTCTTGGATATTCGTTACACATGTCTCATTATCTCTTCACATCTGACAAGTCACAATACTCCCCATCTCTGTTTCTCTTTATATTTTATTCGTGCCCAGGCTCGATGAGGGTAAATTTATTTTAATTTTATTTTTGGCCTGTCCTGGTAACAATAAAAAACACACACACAGAAGGAGGAGAAGAGAGAGGGAAAGGACGTGGAGGAGGAGGAGGAGGTGGAACAAGAGAAGAAGTAGGAGGATTAGCTGGTCCTTTAGCACATCCTGGTGCTTTAGATAACCTCAATACGCTCTCTCTCTCTCTCTCTCTCTCTCTCTCTCTAAACATCCAACAAACTTACAAACACACTCTATAGCCGACCCAGACCAAGTCTGGTTTTAATACTTGTTTGATGTAAGAGCCTAAAAAAGTATACGGCAGAGTATGCATTTGAATCTAAAAAAAAAAAAAAACACACACGTCTGATTGAGAGCATTTACGTAAGCAACACCTTTTAGTATACTGATTCCATATATTAATGAAGACTTTTTTTCTTCATGACAATGGCATTCACCGACGAGATTCATATATGACATTAAGCAATAATATTCAAGAAAACTAAACTTATAAAACTCCGAAGTAAATGTAACTTGACCTATAGTACATAATAATATTTCTCGTTTTATGTGCCGCTACTAGTCCCTATTATGGGAGTGGACACAGATAGATTAGAGCTTTGTAATTAAGGCTGGATGCCCTTTCTAATGCCTCACGGTGGGTTCAATCGCGGTTCTGTCACCTCCCGAGTCGAGAATTCTAATCGCTTCGCTACTATGGTCCCTAGAGTGATTCCATATTTATTTATGAAGAAACTGGCTTACAAATACTAGCCGCCAGGGGTTTGTGTACAATACAGAGCAAAAACATTCAAGACAATAAAAACTAAACTTCCAAAGCAAATGCGACTGGACACAGTACGGTAAAATGTCAATATTGATTGTGCAAAAGTACATGAGAGGCTGAGCTTTCCATGCGAATAAATTTTTGACTATAATCTTAGGGATTAATCATAAAATAATCAGTAAATGACATTTACAAGTAAAAAAAAAAATAATCCTTTGAAAAGAAATATGTTCCTTATCGACAAATATCAAAATTCATAATTTACTATGTAAATGTATATAGAAACGCACAAAAATCTAACTAATGAAGTTGCAAAACAAAGTATTTTTATTTTCATTCTAGATATAAGAGCGTAACATATTTAAAACTGCAATAAGAGGCCATTAGAGAATGTTAAAAGCTTCTTGTCTGCATACAAATATCACTTAACAAACCAGTTAAGTAATAAGTCATTCAACATGGCTTTAGATACCAAAGAGTTCTAAGACCGGCAATATGGTGAAAAGTTCTATGTGAATATGTACTTCTATACAACAGGGAAAAAAGTGAGGGGAATAACTAGAAGGATCAAGAAGAGGGGCAAGAATATCCCCTCGGGGCATGCCATGAGTGGTTCAGAAACGACCAAAGGTCAGACTTAAGTGGATGACGCATGAGTCCACTATGCTTCTTTGCACTCCCTCTTCTTCTTAAAGTCTCAGCAGAGGATCTAACTGTGAAAGGGGTATTGTTACTTCCTGTTCACAAGAGTCTGGTTAAGGAAGACGCGATAACACTTAAGGAAGGAAGGAAGATAAGTAAACACGTGAAATACTATGAAACAGTATATAAAGATATGCGATGAGACTTTAAGAAAGGCGAGGAGGGAGATCGGAACGACAATCAGAATACTGTCACGTAAAAGTTCAAAAACTATAAAAATATCCGATGGTATTTTAATTGCGCTATCTGCTTGTTATTATAGGTAGCGAGGTCAGTAATGGAGAGATAAGCATCTTCTTTAAAGTTATTTAGTAGAGTATACACTTATTTACCACCTCAGAGCTCCCACTCCTATGTAGTTCTTGTCACTCTCTATTCCCGCCCCCTCAGGGGGAGGCCGTTTACTATGGACGTGACTTCTGCCCCCGGCAAGTACTGACTCCTAACTAAACGGGCTCTGTTGCCAGTCCTGGTGGCGGCGGGTATCGAGTGCACTCTCTGCCATCTGTCAACTATAGGCATCTATGAAATGCCGTGTGAGGCTATAGGGGTCTATGATATGCCATAAGACAAAAATATTATGGTGAGATTTCTGCTTTGACTCGTCTAACTCCAAATAAAAGAGATTTTATGGTTCTAGTATGCACGAAATACATTTGAAAACGTAATCTACATGTGGTCTTTGCTAATCATCTAATAAAAATATCTTTTATGCCATTGCAACAAAATGAACGAGCAAAAAAATAAAAAAACAGCATCTTATTTTTTTTTAGAGAGAGAGAGAGAGAGAGAGAGAGAGAGAGAGAGAGAGAGAGAGAGAGAGAGAGAGAGAGAGAGAGAGAGAGAGAGAGAGAGAGAAACACATGACGACCTCATTCCTACATTTCATGTTAGTATGAGCTTGCATATTTTCGTGAGAAGATGCTGGGATAGATATTTATCACCTGAGTTGTGCATGACTTTATGAATGATCTTAAGGATAAAGTATAATCTATGCTTCTGTCATGTTACCTTCACCCTCACGCAGCTTGGAAAGGGAAATAGACGGAACACCGTAAACATACCCTGTGGGATAAAAGCGAGACGGTGAGACGAATGCATATATATATATATATATATATATATATATATATATATATATATATATATATATATATATATATATATATATATATATATACTAGGAATCCCCCCCCCCCTTGTACCAACCTCCTGTGAGGCATCAAAGAAGAGGGAGAGTAGAGGGGAGTATAACTGCTCCCCAAACTGTTTCTTTTTTTATGTCGGCTACCCCCACTTTTAAAGGGGAAACAGCCACGGTATATGTATGTATGTATGTATGTATATATATATATATATATATATATATATATATATATATATATATATATATATATATATATATATATATATATATATATATATATATATATATGTATGTGATTACCTAGCCTCCATCTTTATCATCAAAGACAATAAGACTGTATGAGGCTGGTACCTTTCCTTTGTGCTATTCCTTTCTACGCAGATAATTTCGATATACGATGTATGAAACTTTGGCTACATGGAAATATTAGTAAACACCGTTATAGAGACAGCGTGCTTCCCACCGTAAATTAGTTGAAACCTTAACTATATTGTTTAGTTTTTTATTTCTTCTTTGTCAGCATCCTTTTCCTTGTTCATATGGGGTCGCTGTTGCTCACTAATTTCTTGGAGACTACTGATGGGTTTGGCTTAAAATTTTGAGGTCACATTATCTTCTACTTTATCTGCAGCTATTCCCATGTTCATTATTTTCTTGAAAACAAGTGTTGTTTTTGGTTCAAGGTCTTAAAATCGGAATTTGGGACCGTCATCGATTTAAACTGGCGACTAACTAGCTGTGTTTTTCTCTCCCTTCGTGGTACTTGCAATAGCGACTATCCTTTACATATGAAAAACTTCTTTTTTTATTATTATTTATAAGCATTTCACAAGTTATTAAACTAAGAATATGAAACGGTATAAAAAAAAGCAAACACACACTCTTAAACGGTAATACAACAGACCCATTATATTATTCTCAAGTTTTCCTCAATTAAATACATAAAGGTGAAAATCCCTTCGATTTATACTGTACATTCAATACCGATTTGAAGGACAAATAAAATAAAACCTACTTGGAAATCACCTACGGAATAAGCCATGTTGCAAATAACCACAATATTTAACATAACGTTCAAATCGACTTGGAAGCAAAAAATAAAAATTTCTTGAAAATCATCTACAAATTAGATAATGTTGGAAATACTACAATTTATAATTTTAACGTCACTTTAAGAGAAAAAATCTTGCATATGACTTATGAAAAGCGACAAGTTGAAATAACTACATTTAAGAGATCTTAACACCACTTTAAAAAGAAAACAAGTGTTCTTATTTAAGGCTAAAGCCTCATACATATATTCTTTACCAAAAATTTACGAAGAAGTTTTAATTCTACTATATAAATAAGATTTTCCTCAGAAAATGAAAATATCTTACATATTTCACTACCGTAACTTTTATAGTAATGAAACCACTGTTAAAGAGAGTAAGATTTTTCCGATAAATTAAAAACTCTAACATACGGATTTGTTAACATTAAATAAGACTGACGCATAGCAGGTTAGAAGTTCTCATGTGGCTTTCTACGCTATCAGAGCCAAGCCCAGAAATTGGCGGTGAAACTTGCATTGTTTAGCTGCCCCCACATCTTAGGTTATGGGGTGTTCCCCCTTCTACTGAAAGCCCATTGGTGGAGGAATGACCAAATGCTTGACCCGAGGTTTTAAAAGGATCAAACAGTTTGCGAGGCAGGTAGAGTATTTTTTGGCGCCCATTAAGATAACATTACGTTAAGGGGACGGGGGCATTGAGACCTAGAGGAACTCTGTAGCTGCTAAAAACATTAAGTGTTAAGTATCTTCACATATCTATTATCACCTTGCACGATTGAGCCCTGGACTGGAGTGTAGAATAATATACTAATATATACACCTCAAATACGAGATGTTGGCTTGCAAGAACTGGGGTTTTAAAGTCTCCTTGACGTGGGAAATGAATGCACAGGAGTCGTATTACTGTGATAAAAAAAATAATAATTTTTCAACAAATATAGAAGAGTACAGTGTTTGCTCAGTCTTTTTGACTGATTATTTAATAACATGAGAGAGAGGAGAGAGAGAGAGAGAGAGAGAGAGAGGAGAGAGAGAGAGAGAGAGAGAGAGAGAGAGAGTAATAATAATAATAATAAACCTTTATTTCCAAAGTACATTGAGAGAGAGAGAGAGAGAGAGAGAGAGAGAGAGAGAGAGAGAGAGAATGAATAATGATGAAGCAAGCCAAGAAACAGACGTAATACTAGATTTACGAACAACTAAACGGATTGTTGTTTAGCTTAGCCTCTCAACTAAGCAACCAATATATTCTGTATTTCCTTTCATTAAAAAGTGCAAATAGAAAACACAATCAGATTTCAGTAAAACAAACGAAAATACACTAAATTACGATCATTAATAACTGCTGAAGTCGGCGCCGTGTTTTTAGCTGCGACGAACATTTCTTGTCCATCACAAGCAGTAGGAGACAGCTATGAGTCAACACACCAAGGTTACACGAAACCTTGACAATTTATTTATTTATTTATTTATTTAATTATTTTTGAGAACACCTCTACTCAAAAAGGCATTTGATACTTTGTATTGCTGCAACTACAAGAGTTGTTTTTCTTGGATCTCAATAATGGGAATACGTAGCTGTAAAGTGATTATAGTCACAGTGTAAAAAGTGCCAAAGGTTAGAAACAATCAGACTTCCTCAGCAAGTCAACAGTTAGGACGAGCTTCTTATAATGACCTTGGCTGGCACTTGTAGTGACGTAATGCTCCCGACATAATCTCTCTCTCTCTCTCTCTCTCTCTCCTCTCTCTCTCTCTCTCTCTCTCTCTCTCTCTCTCTCTCTCTCTCTCTCTCTCAGACACACAAACACGGCGATGGGAACTGCTGTCAACAAAACGTACACATACCTTCTCTCCAAGAGCAAACTCCTATGAGAAATGAGCAGAAGACAGAGAGATAAGGGATTTTTATACATGATTATGCATTATAGAGATAATTAAAAGTTGTGATTACCCACTAAATTATGGGAATTACATACTACTTGTGGTAGTATGAGAACTCTCGTATCAAATTCTACGACAACATCTTTGAATGGAGACAGATTCTAAAAACAGCACTCTATGAGTGTTTGACTCACGTCTTGTTTGCCTGCTGGAGAGAACAAATTATCCGAGTGAATATTACATTTTTCTAATCAAACAAAGACTTACTTTTCTTTTTGTCTGATATAGACTGCATTCTTTTTATTAAACAATAAAAAGCAAAATATAAGAATCTTATTAAATCACAGGTTCGATAAAATCAAAAGTGTTTTTTTTTTGGGGGGGGTAAAAATCATTAATTACAGTACTGTTACTTACTGTTACTATTGTCCTGTTTACCATCACTAGTACGCTAAATATTCATTTGAAAGTTGCTGCTGTTTGCTGTTTTATGTCATTATTAATCCCCATTATGGGGGTGGACACAGACAGCTTGGAACAGAGGCATTAAGGATGGTTGCCCTTCCTAACGACCTCGACGCTCGATCACCGCGGTCTCCACAAAATATTCACTTAAAAGTAATTAAATAATATTAAAATCCCTCAAAATCCCTAATGCTATACGAAGCTAGGTCAAGAAAGCTTAGATTAGATTAGGTTTATATGGCTTGTTTAGTAAGAATGGCACATGAAAACTTAGATTAGATTAGGTTTATATGGCTTGTTTAGTAAGAATGACTTTCTAACCGTTGTATATTCGTTTTATGTGCTGCTTAGCACTACTTACCAGCAGGAATGTTTAATTTTGTAAATATCACCATTATTGCAAAAATGGTAGCGTCCGCGACTCTGAGGCGGCGGGTCGAGGGTTCGCGCCCCGTCACGAACTGAGGTTAGTAAGGGCATACACTTAGGGTAACGATTACATCTGCCAAAACAAGTCCTTCGCAAGAAGGCAACCTTCCTAGCCCTTAGTAGAAAAGGGAGTTCGTGGCGTAAAAACCGAATCGAATCAATCAGTATTGCAAAAACCAAAGCAGGCAAAACAGTATATTTTCATTTTGAATCGCGGACTTAACCAAATCAGAGCTATTACAGACACAGCTTCACTAAAGCCAACAGTGGATCAGATCATATATTAAGTGATTCGCAAACTTAAGAAAAAGAATTAACTATTAAAGTTAATCACAAACTTGACACAATCAGAGCTTTCCAGACACAATACCTCTTGGGTTTCCCCAAAATACACAGTGGATGAAATCACCAAGGGAGGTGATAACAGAAAAAGAAGTTTTATACGTAAGGCGGATGTGTCACTGGCAAAATGCTCTCCGTTCTCAGCACGACTGAGGGACAGTTATGCGTTTCATATTTACGCTTAATATAATGTGGTTATCTGACAATTATAGAAGTCAATAAAAAAAAAATACAATACCCCATAAAGGGAGGCAAAAATATATCCTCTGTGTTCCACGGCGTTTCGTAAAAGTTGGCTACATGGGGGCGAATCGAAGGAACTGGGAATCCTTTCCTGAATATTTTCCACCCACAAGGAGTTAATTTTCTTGCCTTAACTCAGCCAACCCCTTCTAAGAAGGAATATGACTTTTATACATACAACTGAAAAAATAATTCCATTTAAAAGCGGAATCTTTCAGTTGTGTCGTTTTTCTTAGCCTCCTGAAGGCGATTATTTGAAATTGGTTCAAAGTTTTATAGCCAAATGATGCTCTGAATCATTAACCTTCTCCATTAACATATGTTTGGCGCCGACACTAAGTTAAGATGACCGCATTTTACGCAATTAATAGTAACAAGTCAGTGTGAAGTAACTCGTCAGAGTATAATGTAAACGGCGTGAAAAAATTAAACAGATAAAGTAGGATTGCAATGATTATATATATATATATATATATATATATATATATATATATATATATATATATATATATATATATATATATATATATATATATATATATATATATATATATATATATATATATATATATATATATATACACAGACAGATATATCACAGGATGGCTCGCCATAACAACCTTCGTTATGACACAACATAATTCCAAGACACAATATGCCAACTAAATGAACCCATTACATGTATCCTTTAAATACCTTATCATGAAAATCACTTGAGCAAAACAAAATTAAGCAATAAAAAAAGACCAGACAAAATTATATCTAAAGGTTCTACGTAATATGTTATGAAGGACACGGTGAATAGGTTTCTATATATAAATTTCACTAACAATGTTCTGCTCCTTTATAACCATTCTCAGTTAAGGTGATTGAGAAGAGCCTCGCACAAACTGTTTTTACCCTCTGTACTTTTAAAAACCTGCAACATAATCTCCGAAATCAAACCCATGTTGTTGTTTTTTCTCTTTTTTATTTCTAATCTCCCATGACCCCCAGCCCCATGTCTTTTGAATTTTTATCTTGTTTTTTTTTCTTTTCTTTTTTCATGGTTTCCCCAGATGAGTCTGTGGACCACGTGAGATGAGGGTGTTTTGAGTACCAATCGAGAGGTGTTCTGCAACCTGGAATTAATGAGGTCGTAAAATGTAGATAAAAAAATCCCTCCTTCCTCTTACACGAACCAAATGCCGCCTCGTATTTTTATATTTCAACTTTGCTTTTTAAGTATGATGCAGTAATGAAAATATCCAGACACTGGGGGAGTAACTACCTCAACTAGGTGCCGGTCCCAAGCCCAATTTAAATGGAAAGGTTGGCGGCAGGGAAGAGTATTCGGACTTAAAACTTTTAACCAAAAGTAACGCTAGTCATCAAGAGGATTGTGAGAAATAACTACCCCATATGAACATGGAACATGAAAAAGGCTCCTGCTGCTGCTGTTGAAGAAGAAGAAGAAGAAGAAGAAGAAGAAGAAGAATTACATATACAAAAATAAAACAGTAAAGCATAATGAATTTCTAAAACCATATAACGAAACCTAAAAAACTGCTTAAACCGTATGCCATATGGTTGTTTCTAAGAGCAATATCACTATACCAAAAACAATGATAAAACACAAATAAAATACCTGTACATACATTAATAAGCACATGTTTAACGATCATATAATTGCCTCAGAACCTTATTTGGCAGTCACTTGCATACCTTTCGAGGCCCCTGGGTGTCATTCCGGACATATTTGCACTAGTTAACGATCAAATTGTTATTTGTAAAAAACTATTTTAAAAGCAACCCCCCCCCCCCCCCGGGATATCGTTTGCGGCTGCCACTTGCCCTAACGATGCTCCTTGTCATGCATTTTAAACGAGGTTTCGCTTGTT
>JAXCGZ010002071.1:7500-15000 GCA_037179515.1 Halocaridina rubra | reverse complement strand
TCAGCTACTCAATACACATTTGCCCAAATAATTAGTGCGACTGTCTTAAGGTTGGTGCTACTGTACAGTTTAATATGGCCCCAAATTCATATATATAACTTTCACCACGTGACTGGTGTTTTTATTTTCCTAGTGTCGGACCCAAATGAAGCTTTTACTATGGAGCGCAATTCAAAGATGGCGCGCAATTCAAAGACATTTGTCGCTAAAATGACGATGGCTATGAAGCCCCAGTGGTGTTTCTATTGCTCATCTAATTAATGCATGCATATATATATGTATGTATGTGTATGTGTATGTATGTATATGTATGTATGTGTGTGTGTGTGTGTATATATATATATATATATATATATATATATATATATATATATAATATATATATATATATATATGTATATATATATGTATATATGTATGTATATGTATATGTGGATGTGTATATATATATGTATATTTACCTACTTATTATTCTAACCTGAAAATTGTTATTCTATATCTGCTTCAAATTGTCTGCAGTAGTACCGTTGGAAAGTGAAATGTAACTTAAATGATAGCACTCAACAAGGGCTATTGAAAATATTGTCACAATGATTACTCTTCAAGTACTCTTCAATTATTACACTATATTTTATTATTAATTACTTGCTATGATATTTAATATTAATTGCAAATTCTATTAGTATGTTATTTATACATAACCAAATATATTGTAATGTTTATCACTTGCAATATGACTGGGAGTGCCCATGTGCACATGTCCCCATGTACAGTTATCTGAATAAAAAAAAAAAAAAAAAGATGTGCCAGTGCCCCATCGCATCCGAATGGGAACCCTCCAATTACATAATAGGAATCAAAATATTCTCCAGTTATCTTCACCCATAACCTATCTATCTACCTAAAAACATAGGACGCTATTCTTTCTGCAAAAAGGGTGGCCGAGTCAAAGCAAACGCCCATTCTAGGGTTTTGACTGGCTTGTATTTTTGTCTTCCGTCCCAGGTGAGAGGAAAAAAAGAAAATAGAGAGTAAACAAGGAGAATGAACTATAGGAGAAAGAGGACAGTTAACTCCTCATATGGAAAGAGCCCATTCATCTCCAAAAAGGAAGAAACTTTAGGCGCAGGAAAGAAGACTAAATAATGGGAGACAGTGTTCAACTTCGCACATGCATAGAACCCACCACTGTAGAGCTATAACACGTGCAAATCATAAATGCTATAAGTACGATATAAAAACAACAACTTTTTTACATTTTATGCGTCACTTTTAACCCTATTCGAATGGGGATGGGCACAAACAGGTTGAAGCTGGGGAATTAAGTTTGGATGCCCTATCTAACGCCCCGCGGTGCGCTCGAACACGGAGTCTGTCACTTCCCTAGTCGACAGCTCTAATCAAAGCGCTAACACGGTCCCCACAAATATAATAATAACAACGGCCAATATAAATGCAATGGCCGTATTTCGTGCCAGCATCCTCATCTCTGACAACAGATTCTATTTATAGTACCAGTAGATATTGTGAGTGTCTCCCCCCTGGCCTACACATTTACGATTTTCCAGAGTGTTCATCCTCATTCAGTGCAAATATATTTACATTATAGTTATGCTGATTCATGGCGACAGCGTTAGCGCAGTGCATACATAGCACTAGACTCGGGAGGTCAAGAGACCCCCGAACGTTTCTCAATTCCCATCTTCAATCTACGTCCACCCTCATTATGGGGATTAATGGTGAAACATAAAACGGCAAACATATTATGCTGATTCTATGTTTGGAAGTTTTCTTAAAAACGGAAACTAACCCTTGGGATGGGGGGTGAGAATACCGCCTCCGTGTTCCCCTATATGTCATAAAAGTCGACTTAATGGGATTGAGCGAGGGGACTGGGATTCCCGCCTTCTTAGTTTTCCTCGCAAGGAGTCAAGGTTTTACTATGATTCGGACACGCTTCATTATAAGGGGGATCATGGCCCTTGTAGGTCATCTTTGCCAATTTCCACTAGTATAGATAATTTCAGCCTTACCAGTAATGATAACCCCCATTTACTGGGAAAGATGGTTTCCCTTACTAGTAAAGATTATTTCTCCCTTACTAGGAGAGGTAAGCCTCTTTGGCTAGAAAAAATGTATCCCCCTCGCAGCTATTAAACTGATCATTCTTAATTTTTGCTCATATCCACTTAATTAACCTAACCTAACAGGTACTGGTGATCCCTTTTGCAGCAATCATTCAATTCATTCTTGGTATATACTTATTTCATATTGAGCTAAACTATCCTAACCTAACCTAACGCAGCCTAAATATAACTTGGTAATAATAGTTCTTTACGTGATCTTGGGATGTCGACAACTAAAGTGAATGTATATAATCTTATCATTCATCAAATATTACAAAAACTAAGGATATTCAGCTGCTTCTGAAAATATCATTTATATTGCACTTCAACACATTTTTCAAAAACAAAATAACGCAAGAATAATATATATGCCAAATTATTTAACAATGTCTTCTCTAAACTTTCCCCCGATTGGAAATGTATTTGATAATTCATTGACGTTATCTTATAAACACAGACAACGAAAAGTCACATAACATACATTTATTATCATAACCTGTCAAGCCTAAGTTCACACATGCCCACAATACATTGATATACATGTACTGTACATGCATATGCGCACCTGCCAGCATGCTAACGGTACACACAAATACACTATAAGTCATAAATTGGTGCATTTGTACATACACACACCTACCAGTAAGATAAAAAGGTAAATGCGAGCTCAAAATACCGTCATACACTAATATACATAGACATACACACACACTTCCAACAAGATTTAGGTTAACACAAATATAAAATACACAGTCAAACATTGGTACATACGTACATACTTACACACAACTACCGGTAAGAAAAAGGTACACACGAGCACACAATACCGTCATACATTAGTACATACGTACATACATACACACACGCACCTACCAGCAAGCATAATAATTAGCATAGATGAACTCCTTCCTTTTAACATCTAGCGGCTACACACACACACACACACACACACACACACACACACACTCCTCTTTTATTGGCCTCTTCCTTTCATCAACTCATACATTTGCTTCTTTTGGCTCCCTCTCTACTTAACGAAACATTATTGGCCTTTGTCCCTTGGTTGTGTAATCGAAGCTGATCCCAAGCATGCCCCGAGTCAATGGGATACCCCTCTCGCTTCTAACAGGGATTTACTTTTCTTCTTTGAACTGGGGACCATCAACGGTTAAGTTGGTACTGCCTTGAGTAAAATAAAAAAAAATGAATTTAGCCTTGTGCTGTAGGTTCGAATACACTATCTTGGGTTACGTAATCGAAGTTTCTTAGTAAGGTTTTGTTTTCTCTCTTCTTTGAAATGAAGACTTTCAGTGGTTTACTTGGCACTGGCCTAAGTTCAATATTGAATTGATTTTGAGTTGTAGGTTCCTCCTGAGGGGCACAGAACACGAATTTGATCTAAATATGAAAACAGGCCAGGGGGCTATTTATAAACGTGTCTATGTTTTCGCAAGAAAGTCACTGGGAATTTCTCTCTGGTTCCAACGATTATCTTATATTAATCTCAATATGAATGGAATAAGGTTGGATGTCATTTCTAACGCCCTGCTGAGCTGGAACACCGGTTTGTCATTTCCTCAGTCGAGCTCTAACCACTGCGCATCCGCGTCATTCATTCAAAATACAGTACATTCCGTATTTTCAAAGTGCCGATAACTATTTTATTATATTCATATGATTCGTAATATTTAATAGGTAATCGCACCTAAAAAAAAGAAAAAAAAAATAAATAAATCTTTACAACAAGAATTTTTTTTTTTTTTAAATGAAATTATGATTGCGTTTTCAAGACCATTTCTCGATTGTATCACATATTTTGTCTTCTTTTTTTTTTAGGCATAAAAATATGACTTTCAAGGACCATTTCAATTTTTTTTCCTCTCTCTCGCTTACAACAAAGATTTTTTTTTGCCATTTTTCCAATGAGTTATAAATGTGTATTTTCGTGACTTTTTCCACTTTCACCTCTGTCTAGCTTCCAATAAAGATGAATATACTTTCATGTTGAATTGTAATTGGTTTAAAGACCATTTCAATTAAAATTTCTATCTCGTTTCCATCCTGGCTTTCTTAATCTTTTATAAAGAAAATTAATTTTATTTCATTTTGTGAATGTGTAAAAGAAGGATAGTAAACGTTTGTAAAAATCAATAATCTTCATATAATATAAAATCCATTTACTGACGAAGTAATACTCAACAGTTTCTAGATGTTAATGTTACTTCATATCAGTATATTAATAAAAAAAAAAAAAAAAAAAGGCAAAATGATCCACACATCCAGAACCATGCCTGTAGCACGGTCCAAGTGTGAAACCATTAACAACTACATACAATTAAATCAATGGAGGGGAAATAACCCCCCCCCCCATTCGCCAAAAGGCTGCAAGAAAATCTCAATGCTTTTTTCGTTAAAGTATTCCTCAGCAACGTATTCTTTTATTCATTAATTTCATTTAATTACTTATTCATTTATCATTATCATTATTATTCTCGTTGATATTAGTATACACAATATTTCATACTAGTATTATTTATTATTATTATTATTATTATTATACCCCCTGAGGGAGGGGGCTAAAATGCTTTCTCCGTGTCGTAAGAATCGACTGAATGGGGCGGAGCGAGGGGACTGGCAATCCCTTCCTAGGTATTTTCTCTTCCCAAAGAGTCAAAGAGTATTTTGTCTTGACTCAGCTTCTCCCCTTATAGGGGGAAAATGGCTCATGTATGTAGTATATTATCATTATTATTATTATTATTATTATTATTATTATTATTATTATTATTATTATTATTATTATCATTATTATTATTACTTCTATTCTTAACATAATTGTTATTATTATTCTACACGACAACTTCTTAAACCACAAAGACAATATATGTAGAATGATGGAGGTCTTTCAATAGAACATCATCACATCACTGTTTCTCGGAGGTAATCCTCAATCACAACATTAACAAGTTTTAAATGCTTCTATATCTACTACTCATCCCATGTTTATATGGGATCGCCATTTATCACCAGGATCATATAGTACAGTTTGTTTTGGCTCGGCTTACAGCCAGATATCACTCCTGACGCGCCACTGATCCAGCCTTGGGACCGATATCGAGCTCAAGCTGGCTTGCTTCGCCAGTGGCTATATACTACAACAGGTATTAATATCTCTCTCTCTCTCTCTCTCTCTCTCTCTCTCTCTCTCTCTCTCTCTCTCTCTCTCTCTCTCTCTCGGGCTGACACACTCCACTGCACTTAAGGTATGCAAGTCCGCCCACACCCTAAACTGCAGTGTGTGTGTGTGTGTCTGTTTGTACACCCTTGCTCCTACCCCCTATACTGCATTGCTGCCAACCCGCCCATCGTTGATATAAACCATCAATTATTCTCACCGTGTGAAAGACAAAAAAAAAAAAATGGAGAATTCACAAAAAACTACAATAAAAAAAAATAGCAAAAGTGGTTTATAAGAAACGGATTAGAATAAAAACTGTTATTTATTTATGTAATCAATCGGGGCACCGAATTCCATTTCACCAGTTTAATGAATGCATTGAGTTGGCATCCGTGTGTCTGGGCCATCTCAGGTCACGGCTAGCGCACGTTCCCGACCTTGTTTTTTTCTTCCTTTTCTATATTGGGGGAGGGGGAATCCTGGGCCTACATGGCGGAGCCGGTTTTTAATATATTCAGAAACAAAGGAAAATATAAAGAAATGAAAATAAACATTTCTGAAAGGATAGAAACCATACTTGCTTTACAAGAAATAAGAAATAAATAAATATAATAATAACAACAACAACAATGATAATAATAATAATAATAATAATAATAATAATAATAATAATAATAATAATAAGTTGAATGCATTAAACGAGAAAAAAATATAAGGCAAATGTCAGCCGTATGCTGAAATTCTCTCTCTCTCTCTCTCTCTCTCTCTCTCTCTCTCTCTCTCTCTCTCTCTCTCTCTCTCTCTCTCTCTCTCTCTCTCTCACACACACACACACACACACACACACACAGCATGACAAGTGAAAAAACAGATCGGTGTGGAAAGACGCAGAGGAGGAGGACTGGGAGGAAAAGAGCAAGAGAATGGAGTAAAAAGGGATGGAGGAGGATGAAGACAGAAAAGGAAAGAGTAGAAGACAGCTAGAAATCCAGCAAAGACGAGAAGGAAGTATCGTTAAAGAATTCTAATGGCGAAGTCACGGAGTCAAGAGATTAAAAGCACATGCCTCGCCATTTGCAACTTCTTTTTTTTTCACACCACTTTCTACATATTTTTCATACTCTTTACATTCTCCTCATAACCGAGTCATCTCCCAATCACCATTCCTCTCATAGCGTCATCATTACTACCACCCTCATCAACATCATCACCCATCAACGAAGCCAAAGCCACCAAACAAGTGACGTACAGCCTTCCATCCCTCTTGGTGGCTCTCCATGTGTTATTTAGCCGCGTTGGATTGAGGTACTTATTATATCAAGCTCAGAGTATTCTCCATGGTCCGAGATGCACACAATAGCGAACTAATTTCAGTTAGAATTACAGAAGGGGTTTATATACTTGGATATTTCTATGGAATATGGGAATTAGACTTAGGCACTGGCTTTATAGAGTCCTATAGAATGTGGGAATGTCATGAATATGCATTACAACGTTTACAAGAATCAAAAGTGAGTTTTTTTTTTGTTTGGCCTTTTTATGTGTAACTATTGATCCCGATTCGAATTGGGGTAGACACATTAGAGAGGCGGGATATTCTTAGCTAACTATCTTCAAGAAAAACAGCTCCGAAGGGCACAAATTTATCTTTTCCTTACATGCATATCATTGCTAGCCATCACTACATTTCCTTAAGGAAATCAACTCCGTCGATACATTTCTCAAATATAAACTAAAACTATATAGGTTGTTTATATTATAAAACTAAAAACAAAATCGTTTCAGACTACGATAGGGAAAAATATTACATGTTATTTCTCCACCCAAAATCTGTAAACACAAAAAACAAACAAACAAACAAACAAACGAGAGTAAATCTTGAGAACTGCATTTGCCGAACGGCATTCCTAGAGTGTGAGTCTCCTAGACGTCTTCTACCATCGTCTCAACAAGCCGCTAATCCCCCCAATACCACCCGGGAGCCTCTTTTCCCTTGTGAAAGGCGTCCCAACCCACCAATGGCCTCTTACAACCCATCCCTCGTCTTCAGCGAAGCCCACTACCGCCCTCCCCAACCCACGGACCAAAAGAGCTAGCCCTTGTATTACACTTGCCACCTATCATCACTTCCGGGGGCGACGGCTGCATGACTAATTTCCTTATAGCCATAGGATCATTATATCATATAATGCTACT
>JAXCGZ010002070.1:42500-115341 GCA_037179515.1 Halocaridina rubra | reverse complement strand
TATATATTCTCGCAGATATTGCTTGCAGATGGTAAAAATGCTGCACTGTTAATGTTGTTGTTGTTTTTTTTTTCAGCACAATACCATATCCAAACGAGGTCAGAAGGACGACCATGAAATAATAAAAAAGAATCGCAGCATGGCGCTTCATCATGCTTTGCCCTTCCTCATCCTTTCTTCCAGCTGTTCTGTGGCAACAAACAAAATCCAGAGAGGATGAGATTGTTAAATATTTACTCCCTTGTTCCATTCAAACAGCTCCTACAACACAATATATTAGTTTATAATTCTCTCTCTCTGTCAATAGGAATATTATTATTATTATTATTATTATTACTATTATTATTATTATTATTATTATTATTATTATTATTATTATTATTATTATTATTATTATTATTATTATTATTATTATTATTATCATTGTGGCTTCCCTATATGTAAACTCCAAGCTCTGATTCACCGATCTGTCAGTATTTTATAGGGATTTCGTATAATACTATCATATATTGCCTGTTATTTTGTTGTAATACATAACCAGAACCCAGTATATAAACTTTGTGTATTTTGTAACTGTTATGTACCTATTGCTACCACAGTTTTTATGTAGCAATTACGGCCACCCTATTAGCTCACCAGAACATGGCGTCAGATGTGAAATAAATACTCATAATGTTTTCTTTTACAGTGAAGGCCAAAAGGCATTTGCATTTGGCAAAGATGCGCTAAAGGAGAAGTTAGCACTGGATGAAATTATAGCAACAAGCTCAGAGAAGCTACCAGTGGACTCCCCAGCGGCAAAACACCAGAAGGGTTTCCAGAAGACAAACCCCCTCTCATCTATATTGGCCAAACAAGGACATATTGCTGAAAAGGCTACGCAGAAATTTAAAAACAGGTGTAGTAGATTTTATCAATTGCAAATTTTTATCTCTTTACTTTCTTATGGAACCTTTTACGTTACTAGGTTTATTTTATTAGAGCTGAGATACTGGCACTTTATATTGGAAGCTGTTTTCCATTGAGCCAGAATGACTTTTATTCTGTTAATTTTTTCTAATGTACCTGAAAGACTGGTACTTTATTTACTTTCAGGTTTTTATGAGAAAGCTGGAAGACTGGCATATTATACTGCCAAGATTTTTACATTTAAGAAGAAAAGTTGACATTTACTATCACGTATATACATTTGAGAAGAAACTTTGGAAGCTTAATACTACTAGGTTTTTATTTTGAAACTGAAAGACTAGAAATATATGCATTCATATTATTATACTTAGGCCTAAAGTATGTCGCTTATTACTCTTAGGTATTTATACAGAAGCCAAAAGACACATACAGTATAATGCTGTTACCTAATCATTTTGGCGATATACTACTCAAATTAAAAGTTTAGATTTAGTTTTCCTGTTATGTAATATACTTATATACATCTTGAACTACGGAGAGATTCCACCGAGTCAGTATGGCATGAACTTATTCTTTCATTTCATGCCTCCTCTGGCAGTTATTTTATAGAACCCCCGATCTCCTCTCCATTTTTGTCAGTTCCTACAACACAGGGAACACAGAGGTGGCTTATTTTCTCTTTCATGCGACAGACTTCGCTTTTAATCACCTCTTACATCATGTAGAGAATATGTGGGACGGAATTCTCTCTCCTCACCACTAGCAATGATAAGCTTATTATTTGTTTAATTAGATTAAAAATAATGCAACTGACTTCATCTTCTTTCATAACAGCTTCAAGTTGGCAGATGATGTATCAGGTCTGCTGGTAATGCCTAATATGAGTGTAAATCTCTGTGATGATGCCTCCCTTCAACGTCCTGCTCATTTTCCTTGCCTATTTAACGAACGCTACAGAAGAATTGATGGGACTTGCAACAACCTTCAAAATCCCCTATGGGGAGCATCATTCATCCCATTCAGAAGAGCCATATTGCCTGAGTATGGTGATGGTGAGTGATTAGATTCAGTGTTCAAACCCACTTCGGGGTTTTCGGAAGGCTATCCAGCCTTAATTCCCCCAGCTCCAACCTACCTCGTAAACATAAAGATGGCATGATTTTGTTCATATATTCTTTTAAAAACAGAAGAGATTGTGCTACGTTGCAATAGTGTTAATGGAAATTTCAAGTAAATTTATTCCTTTGGATGAAGAGGAAGAATTCCTTACTCTATTCCTTTTACGTCAGATGAGCTAACTAAAAGGGATAGGGGAGTGAAGGGCTGGCAGGCCAATCCTCTGTGATATTTTTATTTTTGCTTCAGAGCTGATGGAAAGAGAAAGAAATGCTAAGGTGGTCTGAAGCCCTGCTGCCCTTCCATCTTTGTTAATAATAGTAATCTATTATAGAACATGGCTGCTGTGGCCAGGTTGGTAATGCAGGCGACTCTGATTCGAAAGAAGGCACCGTCCTAACTTTTAATAGGAAATGGAGTCTCTAACGTAAACCCAGATCAGTAATATGTTAGAGAATAATGAATGTATATGTGTGTTTCTAGGTATATCCTCTCTAAGAGTTGCTGCTAGTGGCCTTCCTCTTCCTAGTGCCCGTCTCGTCAGTACATCTGTCAATATTAAACCAAACGTAGAGTCGTCATCATTTACTATACTGCATATGGTCTATGGCCAGTTTGTAGATCATGATCTTACATCGACTCCTGTTTCGCAGTGTAAGTCTACAGTATATTATAATATCAATGGTATTTCGTGGTTAATGAATATTTGTACCACTCTGTTCAATTATACTGCTCTCCATACTATTGCCTGAGAGTTTGAAGGACTTTATGGTTGAGAATTTTGTCGCTGATATTTTAGAGTTATTGAGTCACATATTTCTTTTTTACAAGCAATTTGAAATACAGTACAGAGTATTGAAGTTGATCAGCATAGAATACTTCATCAAAATAGAAAAATATTGCTTTGTTATTTTTCCATTTGGCAGTGTCAAATTCGATATATGGGGATGTCAGTGTCAAATGCTGTCAGACTGAATTAGAAACTGACACTTGTAATGGACGCTTCTCTCAAAGAGGATTGAAAGAACAGAGGTCTGCTGAGACCAAGCGTCAATTCACCATCTTTAGTCCAGAATGTGCTGCTATTGACATATCTCATGATGATGATTTTTACTGTACTTTTGGTCAAACTTGCATGGAATTTGTCCGATCAGCTCCTGCGGCCAGGTGTACTTTTGGTAAGTCTTGTTTTGCAGTTGTTGTTATGTGAGTGGTTAACTCTTTATTGTACAAATGATTCCATATTTGCATTGAGGATAAGTGAGAATATGATGAACATAATGAATATAATCAGAGGATCATTTGTTTTATAGGATAGGTGTATAGCAGTGATATATCTCATATAAAGTATGATAATAATTTATGTTATTAGTCATGCATAAGAGTCTTAGATTAACTTAACTGAAAGGCCACAGCCAAATAATACATTAAGAGTGTATGGTTAGTAATCACATTGCAAACAACTTTTTTATAACTCTCAGGTCCACGTGAACAGACGAACCAATTAACGGCTTATTTAGACGGTTCGGTTATTTATGGCTCATTTCCTGACACCTCTCTCAGAACATATTCTCAAGGATTGCTTAGTACACAGGTGTGAAATTTTATTGTTCTACTTATTCATTTAGTTAGATCCTTTCTTGAGGCTGTGGGATGAGGGTATCAGAAGTAAGAAAGTTTTTATCTACCTTGGCTGTTTCCCCCTTTAATTGGGGGTTAGCCGACATCAAGAAAGGAAAACAAGAAGGGAATTTCTTTGCTCTATGGGCAATGACGAGGGAGCTAGCGACCGTTCAGATGGCACTGCTGGATTGCCACAGCCCATCCTCCCGGCTCTTCCACAACCTGTGTCGCTTCACAACTGCCAACTCCTCCTACTGCCCCTACCACCGGGCTACCTCTGTAAGATGCAGCCCCGTGGTAACAGCAGATGCCCATCAGAGATGCGTCACAATCGCTCGCCACTCATTCCTGTTGCTAGCACGCTCGCTTGCTTCCCTCACATCCATCCTCCTATCATTCAGGGCTCTCCTTACTCCATCCATCCATCCAAACCTAGGCCTCCCTCTAGCATTTCTCCCATCAACTCTCGTATTCATCACCTTTTTCAGCAGCCTTTCATCATCCATCCTTTCCACATGGCCAAACCATCTCAGAACATTCATTTCTACTCTGGCTGCAATTGCTCTCCTCACACCAGTTCTTGCTCTCACCACTTCATTCCTAACCCTATCCAGTCGAGATACACCAGTCATACTCTTCAAGCATTTCATCTCAAACACATTTAGTTTCCGTCTCTCACTTACTTTCATACCCCATAACTCTGATCCATACATCACAGTTGGCACAACCACTTTCTCATACAAAACTTTCTTAACATTCATTTCCAACCCTCTATTCTTCATCACTCCTTTCAATGCACCCAACACTTTACATCCCTCATTCATTCTGTGACACACATCTGCTTCCACTCCACCATTTGCAGCTATAACCGAGCCTAAATACTTAAACTGATTAACTTCCTCAAGTGTCTCTCCATTCAACATAGCATTCAGTCCAGCACCATCCTCATTTCTTGTACACCTCATAACCTTACTCTTTCCCACATTCACTCGCAACTTCCTTCTCTCACACACCATTCCAAATTCTGACACTAACTGACACAGCTTCTCCTCTGAATCTGCCACCACCACAGTATCATCTGTAAACAGAAACTTATTCAGCTCCCACTCGTTTTCATCCCCATCTACCATTCTCAAACCTCGACCACGCACTCGCTCATTCACCTCTCTTACAACTCCATCAATTTACAAATTGAACAGCCATGGTGACATCACACATCCCTGTCTCAGTCCCACACTCACTGGAAACCACTCAATCACTTCATTCCCTACCCTAACACAAGCTCTACTGCCCTCATACAAACTCTTCACTGCATGCAGCAATTTACCATTAATTCCATATAATCTCAAAACATTCCACATAGCCTCTCTATCAACTCTATCATATGCTTTCTCCAGATCCAAAAATGCAAAATGCACATCCTTACCCTTTGCTAAATATTTCTCACATAACTGCCTAACTATAAAAATGTGATCTATACAACCTCTACCTCTCCTAAAACCACTCTGCACTTCTGCGATCACATATTGTGTCTTATCCCTAATCCTATTAACCAGTATCCTACCATACACTTTTTCTACCACACTCAACAAACTTATACCCCTAAAACTACTGCATTCATACACATCTTCCTTACCTTTGTATAGGGACACTATACAGGCAATCACCCATTCCACTGGCACCAATGACAACATAAAGCATATATTAAACACTCACTAACCATTCCAATGCAGTCACACCCTCTTCTTTCAACATCTCCGCTTTCACACCATCCATTCCAGGTGCTTTACCTGCTTTTGCTTCATACAATGCCCTTTTCACCTCCTCTCTTGTAATCTCTCTCTCATTTTCATCTCCCATTACTGGCCCTTGAACACCCCCCACTGCCACTATAGCTGCCTCTCTATCTTCATCAACATTCAGCAAGCACTCAAAATATTCTGTCCATCTTTTCCTTGCATCGTTCCCTCTTAACATCTGTCCATTCACATCTTTCACTGTCTCTTCCATCCTCGATCCACCCTTCCTTACTCTCTTCACTTCTTTCCAAAACTTCTTTTTATTCTCCTCATATGACCTACTAAAATCCTGTCCCCACCTAACAATTGCCAGCCTCTTCTCTTCCTCTACCTTCCGCTTAGTTTCCACATTTTTTCCCTATATCTTTCATACTTCTCCCTACTTTTGCACTGCAGCCAATCCTCAAAAGCCCTCTTTTTCTCTTCCACCTTCATTTTCACCCCTTCATTCCACCACTCGCTGCCCCTCCTCATCCCACCTCCAACAAACCTCTTTCCACACACATCACTTGCATGTCCCACAAAACATTCTTTCATCAACCCCCATTCCTCCCCTAACTCCCTAACTTCTCTTTCTTTCACCCTGTCATATGCCACTTTCAACGTGTCCTGATATTCCTGTCTCTTCTCTGGCTTTTTCAACTCTTCCACCTTCACTATTTCCCTTCTACATCCCCCCCACACTATTTCCCCACTCTTTTGCTACTACCACTTTTGCTTCAACCAAAAAATGATCAGACATCCCAGCAGCCACACCCCTGAATGCATGCACATCTTTCACTCTACCAACCATGCTCTTTGCTACCAACACATAATCCATTAATGCTCTTGCTTTCACTCTTCCATTTGCCACTCTCATCCATGTATACTTATTTATTAACTTCTTAAGTAAACTATTACCTGTCACCAACTCTTGCTCCACACACATTTCTAAAAGTCTCTCGCCACTCTCATTCCCACCTGGTACCCCATACTTTCCTACAACACATTCTATCTCTCCATCACCAACTCTGGCATTCAAGTCACCCAACACAACTACATAGTTCCTTCTACTCAGACCATCCGCACATCCAGTTAACTCATTCCAGAATTCATCCCGCTCTTCCTCACTTCTCTCACATCCTGGCCCATACGCACTAACAAAAGCCCAACATTCCCTTCCTATCCTAGCCCTCACCCACATCAGCCTAGATGACACTTCTTTCCATTCCACTACCTTATTTACCATCCATTCACTCAGCAATAATGCCACTTCTCCTTTTCCTTTCATCTTCGTCTCACACAATGCCAATACATCCATCCTCCTCCTACCAAACATATATCCAATCTCACATCTTTTGCTCTCTATCGTACTACAACCACGCACATTTAGACACCCTAAAACTGGAGTTTGGGGAGAAGTTAGTCTCCCCTACACTCCCCTTCTTCTTTGACGTCTCGCAGGAGGTTGATACAAGGGGGGAATTCCTAGTCCCCCCACCCCGTCCACTTTTAGTCGGCTTTTACGACACGCAGGGAATACGTTGAGGCTATTCTTTGATGTTGTGCCTAATTCAGTTCATGGGAAATTGCATTATGTTGATAGTTAATTGTCTCCTGGTCAGTTTTATTTTATTTGCTAATTCTCATCGTGTGTCTTTCCTTAATCTATGAATTAATTTAGCATTTACAATATCCTTATATATGTATGCTTGAATTCATTAATTTTTTCTTTTATAATACAAGAGTTCTCCCCTCGCAAAATGGAACACAATTAGAGCAAAGGCTTACTTGTCCTCTTCTCTGTACATTTTAAACACCACGTATGACGCTTAGAGAGTAGATATATTTCTTATCAATTATATGATGTCCTCATTTCTGATGGTATGGAAGAAACAATGCTGGCCTCATAGTCCATATATGTCATAAAAGTAAAAATTCTTTAATGAAATGCAGAGGCGAAACACAGTAATAGGACTAGAGCCCTCCTGTATACTTACCATACAGCTGGGATCCAAGACCCCTCTTCAATTACGTGGACTCATTGATCCTCAGGCCGTGGCTGAATAATAGCTTAAAAGGTTAGGGGAACATGAGGCTGTCAAACCCATCCTCCTTGAAATGTATCTTGCCTTAAGACAACTTCTGTAAATGTGTGGAAGAACACGGTATGATGAAGCCCACCATGATTTAGCTCATATTTTGGTACCGGGCCAGCCAGCAGAACTTGGCACCTAGTTTGAAAAAATTGTCACTTTAATTTTATATTATCTCCTATGCAGTTGATTAAGGAGGGTGTGGAGCTGTTACCGCCTTCAACTGATCCTGATGACGGCTGCAATGTCCCAGAAAGATCAAGCCAAAATCAATTTTGCTTTCTTGCTGGTAATTCGTGGATTCTATTTACTTGCTTTATACAAATTACATTTAGTTTTTCACTTGTTATTTATCTCTAATAATAATTAAGTAAGAGCTTCTTGATGTTCCTTGTTAATTTAATATTTTCCCATGAAAGATTTTTCAGATGCTTAGGACTTCATAAAATACTATTAAGGAAAATGAAGTGGAGTTGAAAATATCTTCATTCAGTAACTTGGAGCAAATTTATTTTTTCACAGCTCTCAGTTTCCATTAGTTTCTAGATAGATGTACCTTTAGAATCTTAGATTTACTTGTATTTTTGCGTTCCCCTCATCAGTAGAATTAAATCTTTTCCATCTTGCTCACGTGAGCCGCAGGTTCTATTGTACTAAATAATACTAGTTTTGATGATCCACTTATGTAGATTAAAGTAGACTGGAGACACTTTCGAGGTTGGAGGGCTTCTAATATATGTCTAGTATATATCACGCCATTTTCTTAGAAAAGTTTTAAGGGATTGGGCATAGTAATATTAAGCAAAAGAAGGAAGTTTTCTTGAATGTAGAATGATGATGTGTTATTAGAAAGTTTATTGAAGGGAAGATATTGTGAATGAGGAATGATGAAGTGTCATTAGACATTTTTTAAAGGAAGATATTATGATTGTAGAATTTTTTCAAAGGAAAGTTACATGATTGAAAAATTATAAAATGCGTTTAGAAATTTCAGTAAAGGAAGATATTATGAATATAAAATGATGAAGTATCATTAGTCATTTTATTTAAAGGAAGATTTTATGAATGTTTTCAGATGAAGTGTCCTTGGACATTTCTTGAAATTAATGATATGGTGTTAATTTTTCTCTCAGGTGATGAACGAGTCAATGAACAGAGGCTGTTGACACTCTTTCAGACTGTGTGGGCCCGTGAGCATAATAGGATTGCTAGAGAGCTCGGGAACCTCAATCCAGGTTGGAATGATGAGACAGTCTTCCAGGAGACCAGAAGAATAGTGGTAGCTGAGTTTCAGCAAATCACATACGGCGAATACCTTCCAACTATTCTTGGTCAGTATATATACTGTTCGTTCTGTAAATGGTAGTGCTTGTTATATCATTTTCAGTTTATATTTTCGGTATCTTTCATTCAGTTACGTCTGTTATAGACTTGCATACTCGTTTAGTGGCCATAATTCCCCATGTAAGAATTAGACCGAGTCAAAGCACACATTCACCAGCAACTGCTATTCGTCCATCACTTCTCTTGTAGAGACAACATTATGCTTTGTTATAATTGCTCATGCCTTTGGTTTTACGTTTGTACACCATTTATTTTTATCATTCTACCCATTAGAGGCTGTGTCACCCATAGCCACTCTTACCTATCTTGCACCTATAGACTAAACAAACTCATTTCTTTTATTTTTTATTTTAGATCCGAACCCTCATAAGGTTTTTTTTTCATACGCTTCACCTTTTCCTCATAGAATATAAATAAGCAGGGTGAGTGTATTTGGGGGAAAAAATGCTGAAGAAGTCTTTATTTTGACGTCTTGACAGGTTACCATTGAGAGATGAGTGTTATGGATTTATGCAAAGATAAACTTACTTTTCATGAATATATTAAGGTTTTATTCTGCTCAAAAGTAACAGTTTCATAATGAAATTACATAATTACAGGTAATGTTTTTTATTTCATTTTTAATGTTATGTTGTGTTTGGAAAATTATTAGAACTATGTTTTGCATCAATAGGACTAAAAACACTTCATGAACTGGAGAGACTTTTTGTACACGTTTCATTACCCCTTTTTACCTACCCTCTTTGTTCTATGCACTACACCTCATGCCAAAGTCAGCTTAGTGGCACAATTAAAAAAATAAAGTAACTAATTATGCTTTTTTCCTTTGAATTTTTGCTCATTATGCCATATACTCTATACAGTGAGCAAGACCATGCTAGTTTTTGCTGGGGGTTTTGTTTATTACCTCTTTGTGTCACTATTAATCCCTATTCGAATGGGGGTGAACACAGACAAGTGTGAACTGGACACTTAAGGCTGGATGTCCTTCCATCCTTCCCGTGATGGGCTTGAACACTGGTTTGTCACTTCCCGAGTCAGATGTTTTATCCTGCACGCTACTTTAGTCCCCGAACAAAATCATGCTGGTGCCAGTTTTTAATTCCAGTGCCGTGTTGAATTTCAGGGCCATGGCTATCTTCACAGCTAGATCTTCTTCCACTGAATGGAGGCCAGTTCACCTCCGATTATGATCCTAATATTAATGTGGGCATTGCTAACAGCTTTGCTACGGCAGCATACAGATTTGGACACAGTGAAATTGCTGTATGAGATTTTTCAGTTTTTATTGTATTTGAAATATTGTAAATGTAGTATTTATTTTATGACTGGAGCAAGGAAGAATATATAAGTTCAGGTTTTATTATGCTATGTAGATTCAGCTGTTCTAGCAAAAGTTCACCTTTCTTTAGTTCAGTATTTCTTTTTATTACGTTTCATTAGACATCTTAGTCCCCATTTTGGGGGTAGACTTGGATGAATTGGATATTGCAATATGATTCACATGTATCTTACAGGATGGTCTGAAAAAATTAACAAGCACAGGTACAGGAAATACTGATCCAATGACAAGTGTCTTCTTCAATCCTTTTGAGCTTTACATGGGAGATGCGATGAGTGACTTAGCCAGGGGGTCACTGTCCCAAGCTGCTCGACATGTTGATTCCTCCTTCACAGAGCAGGTAAGTCAGGAATTTTTTGACATTTCGAATGTAAGAAAGCTTATGGGTCTGCGATGAAAACACCCCCGTCATTATCTCTGTATATGTAACTACTTATCACCTTAACGAAGATAAATTTGTAATCATTAGGATCACATATGTAATAAGTGAGTCATCTTACAATCATGCACATGGACCACCACCAAAATATGACGGAGATGTCACTATTTATATTATACACACATTCTCTATGTAATTAAAAGTAACATATTATTTTAAGGACTCTTGGCATATTCTAAAATACTGTAATTTGCTCTTGAATATATAAAAACATTACTAATGGAAATAAAGACATAAGAAATTTTGACTCGCACATATATGGTTTTCGCTGACTCATTGAGCATTGCATATAAAAGAATCGAATCTAAAAACTCTCCTCGAATTGAGGTATAGAGCACTGAAATGGTCTTTTTTATGAAGGAAATACAAATGTCAGTGTAGTGTCAATCACTCTTTATATATAATATATATTTTAGCGATTAATGGAAGTAATTGCAAAAATTATATGGAATATGGTGTTCAAACTTAGACCACCACAAGGTGGTTGTGAACTGTTAGTCTCGTGTCTCTGAGAAATGCGATTGAACTTGGAGCTGCCAACACCATATTTATTTTTTATACACACTCACACGACAACGGACAAAGAAAAGTGCCCTCATCAGGCCTGGGCTCCAAGAAAACGCTTAAGAAAAGAACGAGAAACAGAGATGGGGGAGCATTGTGACTTGTCAAATGTGGAGGGATAATAAGAGATGCGTCACGAATGCACCAGAATATTCGGTGTAGATGTAGACATAGGAAAAGAACTGTACCTGAAGGAAGACTGAGCGCTTCTGAATGAAATACTTATTGGATGGAATGAGAATAAACTTGTATTAATAATTCCAGATCACCAACTTCCTCTTCAAAGGTCAAGGAAACTTTGGCCTTGATCTTATAGCTTTGAATATTCAACGTGGCCGTGATCATGGCCTTCCTGGATACAACACGTATAGGGACTTGTGTCAGCTGCCAGTCGCCACCTCCTTTAATGATCTTGCAGCAGATATTGACTCTGATAACTTGCAAAATCTCGAAAGTGTTTACAGGTAATGAGTTTCCGACCTGTTCAGTAGATTTTTTCTGCTTTAAATTTTATTTCTGGGTATTTTACGTTTTATGTGTCACTATTAGTCTCCTCATTTGGGGATGTACACAGCCGGATTTGAAGTTGGGGAATTAAGACTAAAAGCCCTTCCTAATGCCCTGCTGTAGGCTTGAATTCCAGTCCTTCACCTCTCAAGTCAAGCATTCTACCACAACACAAAGGTAGTCCCTCTGCATAGTGTATATAAGTAAAGAATATTTTACAATATGGCAAAAAAATTTCAGCTTCCTTTTTATGGATTGGTAGTCTGTATCCACCTCCATTCGAAAATAGAATACAGTATTTGTACTACTTAAAATGGCAGACATTCCTTAAAATGGCGTTATTCCTGATATAGAGGAAAGTCTAATATTTACCATTATAAATGAATCTTGACAAACTTGAAAGAATAATTAGTAAGATATGAGAATGCCAAGTATGTACTTATAGTTCCAGTTGAATTCTTTGTATATTTATAATTTTAGACTGTTCAGAAGGTTTGTATTGTTTGAAATTCTTAAACTCCTTTATCTTGTTGCATGCAGGCCCACATGATTAGGAACTGAGATTTCTTCTTAATGTTATGACATACCGTCTGTAAATCAGTAACTTATCCCAGTGCAACAAGAAAGAGCACACAGCCTCAGTCCTCTCATCAGTTGTTTCGTAGCATAGGAAAAAAATTAGAGAGGAAGTATTGCTGGCCCTTGAGCTAGCCCTAATCCCTTATATAGTCTGAACTCTCAGGAACTTAACGTGTAGAATTCTCTCTCTCTCTCACCGATTAAGCTTTGATTCTCTATGGTTTGTTTTTTGGAGTATCAGGGAATAAGGCTTTGGAACTCTTTCTCCCTCACCACTTGGACTTTTATGATTTTTATGTAACATCTAACGTAAGGAATATTACAGCCATGTTGATGATATTGACCTTTTCATTGGTGGATTATCTGAGCGACCACTAACTGGAGGCCTTTTAGGACCTACTCTCACTTGTATTATAACGGACCAATTCTACAGAATAAAGAGAGGTGATCGATACTGGTTCGAGTCTAGAGATATGCCTGGTGGATCATTTAAGAATAGTAAGTTTGCTATTGTCTGTTGGATATCTTATTGTTAGAATTTTGGTACTGGAGTATGTCAATGCATGGGATCTAGCTTGTTCCGTCTAGGCAAAATATTCTTGCATGATTATTAGCAAATGGTTATAGCCAGAGTTTTTGTGGTGGTGGTGTTGGAGAAAAAAATACCTTGATTTCGTATTCTCTGCCTGACATAAGAGCCAATTAATTGAGACAGGGATGTCCCATCCTCCCTGATTTTTTTTTATGCCATAAGACAGCAGATGAAGCAGTTGCTATCTTGATGCATCCTTTTTATTTTTATTTTTTAGATGTGACCACCGTGCTGTCTTCAATGAGATATTGTGTTCCTATGAAAAATAAATGTTTGTTTTCTTTTGGCCTTTGCCATCCTGCATTACGTCTGTGAAAACGGTAGTAGTCATATTTATGATTGAAGTTGTTATGTCCTGACTGCAGTGTTGATTTTATGCTTTTCTGAAGAGAAAGAAACAGAGCATTGAAATAGATTATTCATATATCTTGTAAAAGTAATGAACCATAGATCTAGATTCTTCAGTTATCTCAAAGTTGTAATGCTGTTATTTATTATGCCGTGATTTCTGCAGTGTATTGCAGTTAGTTTACTTTTAGCAATCCTCTATATCAAAGTTTCAAGTTATTTATGTTCATTAAGAATGACTGTGTAATAATTTAAATGTGATATAGGATATATGTATATATTCTTTTGTAGTGTGAGTAATTTTTTGCCATGAAACATCTGTCAGAGAATGCAGGAAATGTGATCGCAGTACCGTATATTGAAGCATTATTACCTCAGTGTTTTTGCTGTCATTACAAGATGTGGTATCATATTTGCAAAGAAATATTGAACAGGTTTTTATATACAGTATTTGAATTTCATGGTTTATTTTGTATATGTATTATTAGGAGATGTATTACTTGTGTATAAGATGTATAGCAGCCAGTGTACAATTCTTTTTCAGATTGATATGAATTAGGTTATTTATTTTTTATTCATTTTCACATTATTAAATCTGATATATTCTTCTCGCTGGAGGTTGGGGTGAGAAAAATCCACACCCATATTTACTGCATATCGTAAAAGCAGGGGGCTTCTTCCTTACTAAGATGTTTTATCTTATCAAAAAAAAGTAGTAGAGATGAGGATGATCAAGGTATGGTGAAACCCTACTACCTCAAGATGTCCATTACAGTTGTGGTTACCTTATAGGCATTTTTTATTGTTTGCCCTTTTTTAATGTGTCTATTAATCCCCATTATGAGGTGGAGGCAGAGAAGTTGGAGCTGGAGGATTAAGGTTGGATGCCTTTTTATCACTCTGCGAGGGACTTGATCAAGATCTGTCACTTCCTGACCTCAAGTACTCCAACCACTGCACTGCCGCGGTCTCCTCAGCTGGATATGGCATAATATTGAAAAAAATTTCATTTTTAGTTTATGATACTTGTGGACTATGGTAACCGGGTAGTTAATATACTTAACTCGGGAGTTGACAGAGCTGTGATCGAGCCCGCCATTGGGAGATAGGAAGGGGATCCAGCCTTAATTCCCCAGCCACAGTCAGTTTGTGCCCACCCTCAATATGAGGACTAGAAGTGTCACATAAAACGAGGATAATTGTATCTTTTTTTATTGTTACTCGCCGTTTTATCTTCTTTAATACTTTCAGATCAAATGGCTCATTTACACAAAGTGACCCTAGGTAGACTTTTGTGTGATAATATACCTGAACTACTGGAGATTCAACAACAACCTCTGAGACAAGTGAGCTCTACGAATGTTAAGAAATCATGTTCGGATAAGTCTGCTTTTCCATCTCTCAACTTCAATTTGTGGAGAGTAAGTTAAGTTTCTTGTGGAGGGTTAAATTTGTTGAAAGGAAGGAAAAATTCATTTGAAGGGTCAGTAGTGTTTACAAGCAATTTTTTTTTTTTAACAGAGATACGTTTTACTGAATAAACTGTTTGTCAAAATGGTCATAAGTGTCAGAAGATATAGTGCTGAGGAACACTTTTGGTCTTTATAGTGTTTTATGTAATATTTATTTAATTATTTTCATTATTTGTTTCATGACCAATGGTCATGCCTTGAAATTTTTTACAATATATCTGCTTTTGGTACGTTTAGGACAATCTGTTTATTGGCTTGTTAATAGGGAACCCCAGCTGCCGGACAAGCAAGTAAACCAAAGATGGAAAATAGAGAATAAGTTTAATAAAGCTTTTTGATAACTTCACTGTCATCCACGAGAAGACCTGACCACATTCAAAATTTTAATGAATGATTGTGCATTATGATAATTAAAAGTTACTTCATACAAACCAAAGCTTGAGGTCACTGTGGGGCGTTAGAAGAGGCATCCAGGATTATTTTCACAGCTCTAACTGTCTGTGTCTACCCCAGTTCGAATAGGGTGACACATACAATGACAAACAAGCAGCTCTCAAGGTTATTAGTTAGTTACAACATGAAGAGATAAATTATTTATTCTTATGCTGTATCTCTTATAATATCCAGGAAAAAAAGGGATTTGGGTTTGGAAAACTGTGACAGAACTCCCGATAAACTGGTCTGCAGAAAAGGATGACTGATAACAGCGAAATTAATTAAAATGTTTGTGAGGTATATTATGGTTGTAAATTTAACATTAGAAATTGTAATCATATTGAAAATTAACTTTTGAATACCGTGAGATGCAATTAGGCAAGATTTCTTCTTCTCATTATTTTCTTGGTGCCCTGACCCGATAAGGGCATTTTTCTTTTGTGTCACATTCATGATGAAAAAAAGAATGATAATATATTATTGAAAGGCATCTATGAAAGAATATTTTGCAGTGTTGTTTTAGTAATTTATATTACCATTAAAAGAACTTCTGGGTAAAAAATCGATCTGACCTTGATAAGTAAGGGATAGTGAATTGGAATACTAATCTTTAATCCTTTCAATGTTTTTATTCTCCTTTTAATAAACTGGAATACTAATATTTAATCCTTTTAATTTCTTGTGTCTCCTTTTGCTTAGTCTTATAATGTACTAACCTCGTGTGCTTGTGTAAAGGGAACTTATGTCATTTATTTAAGTATTAAGCATGGAAAAATATATTCTAATTGCTTTTATTTACTGTGATGTGGGCTTGGTACTGCGCCCTCTTTAACTTGGAGTGGCATGAGTGAATAGATTAATAAAATTAGTGAGATGCAACTCAGTAATTTACTGTTTATTTTATGCTGGTCATAACCTCCCAGTGGTGGGAAAAGACTTATGTATAAAAGGATTAATAACATACATTGAATTAAGTATATACTGACATTGTAAAGCAGTGGAAGTAACTGGGATTGGTAATATCCTGATCCCAGTGGGACTTAAGTTTCTTTATTTCATCCATTTCTTTGAGATCACTGGGTCCACATGATTGGAAAGGGGGCTTGGGCTCCGGCAATAGGTAGATATATAGTCAAGCTCTGTGCTATCTCTGTCCCTTGGCTCTGCCATGCAGAAGAGACCTTTATTCTTTGTCCAATGATTGCTACCTCTCTTGGGTATATTGTGGCTCAAGTGCCAGAATGATAGAAGGATTGCCTGTACACTGCTCCTTTATCTCCCTAAAGTACCATATTTGCTAGGGAAACAGGTGTTATATTCTCTTTCATACCAAAAAGGATTGAGGATTGATATTAAGTAACTCAGCAGTGCCATTTGAACGGTCGTTAGCTCCCTCGTCATTGCCCATAGAGCAAAGTAATTCCCTTATATTTTTTATGGCGGCTACCCCCTAATTAAAAGGGGAAACAGTCAAGGTAGATAGAATAGTATTACTATATTTCATCTCAGGTCCACCACTTGCCAGATTGTTGCTTATATTGAAAAATTGATACTTGAATAAATGCATATTTAGATGGTTGGAAAAGTAGCTTTATAAGTGGACTGAGAAGTGATTAGGTGAGCAAATTCTTGATGTCGTTTAATAGAGAAATATCTCTCTCTCTCTCTCTCTCTCTCTCTCTCTCTCTCTCTCTCTCTCTCTCTCTCTCTCTCTCTCTCTCTCTCTCTCTCTCTCTCTCTCTCTCTCTCTCTCTCTCTCTCTCTCTCTCTCTCTCTCTCTCTCTCTCTCTCTCTCTCTCTCTCTCTCTCTCTCTCTCTCTCTCTCTCTCTCTCTCTCTCTCTCTCTCTCTCTCTCTCTCTCTCTCTCTCTCATGACACGCCCTCCTGCCCCGTGGATTGACTCTCAGTTAAAAGAGCAAATGAAAAAGAGAGATGACCTCCTAAGGCAATTTAAATCTGATAGACAAAACTCCGAGATGGAAAGAGCCTATAGAAGAGAAAGAAACCTTACTAAAACAATGTTGTCCGAAAAGAAGAAAAATCATTTCAGGGAAGAATTTTCCAAGTATAAGGGAAATATCAAAGGAACTTGGAATGTTATAAAAAGAATAATTCCTGCAAATAAGGAAATCTTAGAAAATTCTGACCTTCTCAGTGATAATGTGGAAAAGCGAGTGAATGATTTTAATAAGTATTTTGCTGAAATAGGTAAGTCCACATATGAAAAGTCCCAAGATAATAATGACTTGATTATTAATCAACCACATAATTGCCAGCCTCCAGCTGAAAGAAGTATTATCAATAATTTTAGACCGCACCCAATCGATTTAGTCACACTTATTCTTATCATAAAGAACCTCAAACCAACAAACTCTTGTGGTTCCGATGGGATACAACTTCGCTTCCTAATTGACTCATTGCCAGTTACAGTATTTTTCATTTTAGTCATTGTAAATACATCCATTGTTACAGGCAGTTATCCTAACCTCTGGAAGCATCCCTATATCATCCCCGTTTTTAAGAGTGGAGATACTAATAATGTTGAAAATTATAGGCCAATCTCTCTTCTCAGCATTCTGTCTAAAATACTTGAGAAGGTAGTTGCCACCCAGTTAATAAATTTCCTTGAATCAAATTGTCTATTATGTGAAGAACAACACGGTTTTCGGCCTAAACTTTCGACCGAGACGGCCCTACTTAAAATTACTGATAAAATTTATAGTAATATTGAAATAAGAAAATATCACTTTTATTATTGTTAGATTTGTCTAAAGCATTTGACAGTGTACACCATCAAATTCTAATGAGAAAACTTTCCAAAGTTCATGTTGACTCATTTTGGTTCGAAAATTATCTGAAAGATCGAATTCAATCAGTTCGAATGGGCTCGACTCTCTCTTCTTCTTTAGATATCAGTTTTGGCGTTCCTCAGGGTTCAATTTGGGTCCTCTGCTTTTCTTAATATATGTTAATGATTTACCTCAATTTATAAGAGATTGCCTACTTGTTATGTATGCTGATGACACCCAGATTATGCTTACTGGTGACATTGATAGAATTCCTGAAATCTTAAAAAGGGCTGAAGATATATTAAACTGTGCCAAAAGTTATTTTAACAGTAATGGTCTTTTACTGAACGAAAATAAAACTAAATTCGTTATTTTTGGATCAAATCAATACCTGTCCCGCATTCCTGAGAACATCAGTATAAATTTCAACAATGTTTCACTCTTCCCATCTAATAAGGTTAAAAATCTAGGAGTTATTATGGACAGTACCATGACATTTAATTTTCATATCGATGAACTACATAAAAAAGTGAACGGGACCCTTATTTACTTGAACAGAGTCTATGAAAGATTCGAGCCTGATTGTAGGGTAATTGTAGTACAAACATTGATTTTAAGTATTCTCAACTACTGTCTAAGTGTTTGGGGTTCCACGACTAAGACCCAGATGTTACGAGTGAAAAGGCTCCAGAATTTTGCTGCAAGAGTTGCCATAGGGGGGGTGCATAAACATGATCACGTGACTCCCCTCTTTGAGAGATTGGGTTGGCTAAGGATGGACATGAAGTTCATATATAATATCTGTCTTTTAGTTTTTAAAATAAATCATGGAATATTACCGGAATGGCTCTTCTCATTGCCAACAGTTAATCAAGTGCGCATCAATAACGTCAACACCAGATATCAGAATTCTTTTTACGTGCCCAGAACTTCCACTGATATTGGGGCAAGAGCCTTAAATGTAATAGGCCCGAGACTTTGGAACTCTTTACCCGCAAACTTAAGAAGTTGCCAAACATTACCCTCACTTAAATCTCATCTTTTAAATCACCTACTTAATAAGTGATTTTAGTCTCATTATTATCCTCCCATTGGGTAAACGAAGTGTATGTATGCATATTTTAATGTGTAAATTTTTTGATTTTGTGCTTTGCAAATTTCATTAGTTTTATTTTGACATTTTACATTGTAATTTGTATTTAGATTAATTATCATGTGTAAATTTTTTGATTTTGTGCTTTGCAAATTTCATTAGTTTTATTTTGACATTTTACATTGCAATTTGTAATTAGATTAATTATCATGTAATAGCCATTTTTGATGGCTAAAGTGATTGAACTTTGACTTGACTCTCTCTCTCTCCTCTCTCTCTCTCTCTCTCTCTCTCTCTCTCTCTCTCTCTCTCTCTCTCTCTCCTCTCTCTCTCTCTCGTGTATAGAATAGCCAACCCTTCAATACCCTATCCCTCTTAGTTGAATCTCATGAGACACATGAATAAAGATATAGAATTTTTTCTATCCTTGCATCAGATATAATTAAAATGTCTTACTGAATGTACAGAGATTGACAGTTAGAGGAAGAAAAGCACCTTATTTTGTAAGCTCTTGTATTAAAGCTCTTGTCATAGATAACCTATCCAGAGCCTTGTCACTCAACACCTGACTAGTGCTTTTGAGACTTTACCATTTGATAGATTAAACTTTCTTGTACATATATTTGTCTCCTCCTGTGGGAGGTGGATATGAATATTTCCTCCGTGTTCCTTTGCGTGTCGTAAAAGTGAACTAAATTGGGTGAAACAAGGAGTCTTGGAATCACTTCCCCTGTATTTCATCCTGCATATAGTCAATATATTTTGCTTTGACACAACCACTAGAAGGAGGACTATGGCTCTTGAATGTAGGTAGAAATACGTATAGTTGTGTATTAGTTTTGTATCGTTAATATTAATGTCAAGTACAGATTTATATAACAGTTGAAACTTGCCCGGTACTATAAAAATATTTGACCATTTGGTATATTTCATTATTTGTGAGGTTGAATTTGCTTTGTACACTATCTTATAAGGGTAAATCGGTGGCAGACGGATGTTTAGCTTGCAGCTGTTATATTTGTCTTAGTTTCCATAGAGTAGTTGCTTCTTTAGTTCTATATTTTTTGTTTGACTCACTGGCAATGTTTTCTGCTAATTTTAGGTAAATTGTGCTTTTCATTTTTACTACATATCTTCATAGGTTCCTTAAATTTAGAGCTTAAAACCCATATTACCAATTATTTCTGGGGTTACTGGCAATGTCTTATGACCAGTTAGGTAAGAATTGGCTGATAATCTTGACATTTAGATTTTTTATATGATTTATGTGTCACTCTTTTTTTATGTCATTTGCGGGTGGACACAGACGGATTGAAGCTGGGGAATTAAGGCTGAATGCCCCTCTTACTACCAACCATGTTTTCAAACATGTTCCCGTCACCTCTCGAATTGAGCATTCTACTGCTACGCTACGGCAATCTTCTCACTTTTTATTATATTATTTTTTTTTTGGGGGGGTGGAAACTTCATCATCTGAAGATGCCATATATTAGTACTTTGTCAGAGTTAAAAGGATCACACTTAAAAATAAAGAAGCACTAGTGCAAAGATTAGGATTATATATAGTTTCTTTTATGTATTATACTTCAACAGCTGTCAGTGATTATACGTTAACCATCAAATATGACATGAAAACGTAAGATTTTTATGCAAATTAACTGAGTTAGTATACGTTAGCATATCTATATTTCTGCTACTTGGAATTTATATTTTGTCCATCATATTGCAATGGCATTAAGGGAATTATCTCTTTTTTTTTCTTACACCATAACTTTAGGAAGCCCAAATATTAACAGTAGTATAGCTTGTATTGCAGCTTCAAATCTTTATTTGATATCTCAGTAATATCCCAGCCTTATATTACCTTCAGGAGAGGTATATATGATTAAATGAATGTAATTTTATTAGAATGCTTGACTCGAAGGTGACAGATCTGCAATCAAGCACTCATTGGGGCATTGAGAAGGGCATCCGGACTTAATTTCCCAACTCAAAGCTGTGTCCACCCCCGTTATTGTTTTGAAATACCCGACTCAGGAGGTGACAGACCCACTATCGAGCCCATAGCGGGGCGTTAGGAAGGACATTCAGCCTTAATTTCTCAGCTCCAAGCTGTCTTTGTGCACCCCAAATTTTTTATGTTTTATGAGTCATTATTAGTCCCCTTTCGGGGGTGGACACTGACGGATTAAAGCTAGGGAATTGAGGTGGATGTAACATATTCATGACTGACCCGCAGCAGTGTTAGGAAGGTCGTCTAGCCTTATATACCCTGCTCCAACTTCTTAGTGTCCAACACTATAATAATTGTTAATAGTTACTCATAAAACGGTAAAGAATATGCTCCTTGATACAGGTCTTAGATTGTTAGATCAAAGATACACTGCAGTGATACAGAACTAGCCTAAACCCGTTCACATAGTGACACTCTTTCCTACTGTGATTCTCCAATTAACATCTGTATGCATAAATGTGAAGTTCATTAGTGTAAGCTCTTCAAATAAAAACTGAACATACAGTCTCTTCAGTGCATATCTATGGAAGAGGTAAACATATTTACAGATGAATGAGCAGCTGTTTGGTGAATACTCCCAATTATATGTTTAGTATCTTTTCTTACTTTGACATTGAAAATTGCCTATATAAGCTCGTGCATGTTGCCAAGACTGCTAGAGAGACTCAGAGCTCGTACAAAGATTCAGTTTGTGTCCTTAAGCTCTGTATATGTAAGTAACCACCCTTAATAATTTCCTAAGCTGTTCTGGGTGCTCAGGTTTTAGCTTTTCCCGAAAAATGTTTCAGATTTTCTGAAACTGGGTCCGTGTGTTTCATATTTCCAAGGGAGCTATAGGTCTTCATGTTTAAAAATTTCCAAGAAGCTATGGGTTTTCAGGTTTCAGTTTTCCTAAGAAACCTTTGTTCTTCTTGTTCCAGGTTTCCCTATATGCTCTTGGTCTTCATATTTCACATAAGATATCTATTGTGTAATGTTAGTTCTATTTATGACTTTATCGAACATCTCTTGAAAATAATTTTTTCTTTTCAGATATGAAGAGATTATGTTGAAGTTGGTGCATTTTACTGTGTTAACAGTTGTGGGAAGTTCGTTTTCTTCGCATGGAGATGACGCGCAACACCAGCGCCACATTCCCTCGCCGCCTGTTCCTCAAGATGACATGAATCTATTGAAACTTCTCAGCTTGGAATGGCCAAGACCAGGTACAAAAGTAAATACTTATTAAATATTTTATAATTTCCAGAAGACCTGATATTAAGTAATTAATTTAATTTATATAATAAATTTGACAACTTCAAAATATTTTAGTAATATACACTACGAAGAGTTACCATTATTTAGCATTAAAAAAATTATAAATATGAATACACTATGTTGTATTTTTAGATGCAACTGATTATTTAGAAGCGGCTGCTGAAAAACTAGGCGCTGCCAGGCAGTCCAACTACAGGACAAGACATCATCGCCCAAGCCCAGATAAGATTGAGGTCTTTGCTCATAGGCATCATATTCAGAGTGTTTTTTCAACTTTATCATCAAAAGGTCCTAAAGAAATATCAAGGTACAGTGGTAGTTTTACTTTTTAATACAAACCTTCTAATTAGCTCAATTCAGGTTGTTGAGATTGGCATCCAGCCATAATTCCTCAGTGCCAATTTTAATTATTCACTCTCATTCAAACTGTGATTAATAGTGTCTTAAAACGTCAAACTATTTTTCATAGGGGTTAACTAGAGACGTTTTCTCCCTGTTTACGAGATAGATAAAAGGCATCTAATTGTGTTTACAGGAAATACCTTATGCTTAAAACTTCTTGACTGTATGTTATTCACTGATACCTATGACAGCCTTCCTTAAAACTATGAATGCATTTAGCATTAGCAACTTCCTTACTTAGCAGATTTCAATTATCAACTATTCTTGCACCATAAAATTTCTCATTAAATCTTCTATTGAAGTTTTTGCAAATCATTAATCTGTGATCTATTGCTTGTAAAGTCCTCAACATCATAGTATACCGTTTTATGTGCCACTGTTGAATCCCATTTGAATGGGGGTGGACACAGAAAGTTATGATCTAGGGAATTAAGGTTGGATGCCTGTCCTAATGCCCCACAGTGAGATCAAACTCATGCCTATCACTTCAACACCATATCATGCTAAAGCAAGTAGGATGGCCACAACTGAACAAAACGAGATGAGTCAGTAAGACTTATTATCACCTTCCACTCCTCACCCCTTCTATCAGTATACTATGCTGCTAGTTATATTAGATCTACATATACAATTGAACTGATACAGCTGTCGTTTTCTCTTCCTTTTACAGTGAAGGTAACGCAGCTTTAGCATTTGGCAAAGATGCTTTAAAGCAGAAGATACAACAGGACCAACTTATCGCTAGAAATCCTGACAAACTCCCCAATGACTCTCCTGCAGGAAGGCACCAGAAAGGATTTCAGAAAACTGATCCTCTCTCTACAATATTAGCCAAACAGGGTCTTCTTATTGAAAAGGCTACAGAGCATTTCAAACAAAGGTATTTAAAAGAAATGAAAATAAGCTGTCATCTATTACTTTGGTTTGTGGTACTTTTTTAAAATATTATTTTGGGGAAATGTCGGGGAAAGTTGATTTTTTTACCTCCATTATTTTTTTATCTAATGCTTGTTTTAGAATTTTGGGTACCAATATTATACCTAGTGCTTACAAGGTCATACGAGTAGATTTTTTTATTAGGCAAGACCTTAACAGTATCTTTCCGGTGCATATAGGTTCAATCTTTCCAATGATGTGTCGGCACTGGAGACATTTTCAGAAGATATGTTCAGCTTTTGTGATGATGATTCCCTCCTACGCCCTGATCCTGATCCTTGTCAGACCAACGATCGGTACAGAAGACTTGATGGAACGTGCAATAATATTCAGAATCCTCTTTGGGGTGCATCCTTTATTCCCTTCCGGAGAGCCATATTGCCCGAGTATGGAGATGGTAAGGATATACAATCCTCTTTAATAGCAGTATAATATTCTTCTTGGCACTTTGCCATACGACTTATATGCCTCTTATTTTTAGTAGTTTAAAAGCATACTAAAACAATTTTTTTTCTGTATCTTTAATTTGGTATTAAGATTTATAATTGATATGATAGACACTATATTTGCCTCATTCCTTTTTTATTGTTTTTGAACAGTACAGTATTTAAGTTTTATCCATTTTTTTGTAGGTATTTCATCTCTAAGACGTGCTGCTAATGGTCGACCTTTACCCAGTGGACGTCAGGTGAGTACCTCCATCAATATGAAATCAAACAAAGAGTCATCATCTTTGACCATACTGCACATGACCTTTGGCCAGTTTATAGATCACGATATCACATCAACACCAGTTTCGCAAGGTAAGAACATACTTGAAAATCGTGAATTTTACCGTATTTGTTAAAGAGAATATAATTTCATTTTAATTAATTATTTAATACAAATGGCCAGACAAAATTAAATTCTATTATTGATTCATATTCTTTTGAAATCTAGTAATATAATTACTTTGTAACCATTTTTTTATTACATACATTTTGTATTACTTGATATGATAGTAATGAGAGTAGAGCAAAGTAATATATTATTAATATTATTGAAACAAAATATTTTTTCTTTTTTCCATTTCTCAGTGTCTGACTCTGGGTATGGAGATGGCAGCATAAAGTGCTGTGATAATGTAGATGAAATATGTAAACGACGATTCTTTGGGAGGTCACTGGAAGAGACAGAACTCCGTCACCACAACCGTCCTCCACCTAACAGACTTAGAAGTTCAGAATGTGCCCCTATTGAGATCCCTTTTTATGATGAATTTTACTGCTTACATGGTCAAACCTGTATGGAATTTGTTAGGTCAGCCCCTGCAGCTCGGTGCACTTTAGGTAGGTGTTTCGTTATCACTAAATAATTTTCATTTGATCCTTTTCAAACTCATTATAATCAGAAATCAGCACTGTAAGCACAATGTTTAACTTGGTGTCAAACTAATTTTGTTTATATTTGCATATTGGTAAAGCATTCTTGATTATTATTAAATGAACTGTATACCCAAGTTATTAAACTTACAGTAATGTATAAAAAGAATTGCACTATATAAGCATTAAAGAAATATATCTATATGGCTCATTTTATATAGAAAAACAGTAAAGTTTTCATCAAATATTTAAATAATGATGAAGTGAATTAACATTTAATGTTTTATCTTTTCGAGGTCCTCGTGAACAGACTAATCAACTGACTGCTTATATGGATGGCACTATGATTTATGACACCAAACCAGACACTATTCTTAGGACAAATACGGATGGGTTACTCAGTACACAGGTAGGTATTGCTACATTTTATGTTTTCTCCATTTACTTATGTAGTCCATAATCTTATTAAGCATTAAAATCCTGATTATTAATATTGCAACAAATCTCTTCCCTGTTTTTAGTATATTAGACTAAAGCTTTTAAATATTATGTTTTAAACGACGTAATTCAACAGTAAATTTGGATATGAAGATACAACATTTCGATGACTCCAGTTTAGATCTACAGTATGTTCTTTTGAGAACATTATACTCTGAGTTCTCATGATTTGTAACATTATTAAAATTCTCATGTAATAAGTTGTAAGTTGAAACAGAAAAATCTGCATATTATGTTGTGTAATGATTTCTTATACGTATTTAATTTTTTTAGTTAACTCAAGATGGTGAAGAACTATTACCTCCTTCAACAGACCCAAATGATGGTTGTAATGTCCAAGAACAGATTTCCCAAAATAAGTTCTGTTTTGTAGCAGGTACTGGTTGAGCTATTTTTATATAGTTTTTGCACTCTTTCCTATGATTTCAGGTTACTATATATGCTCTCACTTCTCAGTTAGTCTATATTCATTAGTGATTTTTTATTCATATTTGCTGCTCTTGCCAGAGTCACCTGAATGGACAAAACTGAATGAAATAGAATATGTATTTCTAGCATGTCACAGACGATGAAACAGGATAGTTTTGATGTTGGTGGAAAAGTAATACAACAGCCGTATTCTCTGCTTGCTCATAGGGCTATACCTAGGGATGAAGGATAAAGAATTTCCATGCCTGTGTATCTTATGTATCATAAATGCCACCTGAAAGGAATGGACGAGTGGGAACTGACACGCCTCCTTTCCTCAAAGTTTTTCTTGTTATAAAACATTTGAAAGCATCTTGGCTATCAAAATAGGTTTTCTTTCCAGCTAACCTTACATGACTCTAGTATATTAATACCTTTAATTGAGAGTAGAGAACCATTTTAGTGGACTGGACACAGTTACTGTCCCGTATAATAAGATAAGTGTATATAGAAATGACTTTTGGGTATTAATGGAAATGACATGGGATATTATTAGGAATGAATTTTGGGTATCAGTAGGAGTGACTTTTGGTATTAATAGGACTGACTTATCGGTATTATCAGACTTAATCTTTTTTGAGTATCTTCAATGCATCATACTTTCAAAATGATCAGACAGATAGAGGATGCTCTAAGCAAAGAAAAAGTAGGTTGTAAGAAAAAAAGGGAAGAAAACAATATCTATAGCTTTGACATTTTCATGTGCGCTGCATACATGGTATACTGCATACATATATGTTATGCAGTATATATGTATGCAGCGCACAAGGATTTGGAAGAGGCTTACAAATGAGAAAAACAAATGTGGCTGTATTTTCAGAATATATTATTGTAGAAAAGCGTAGCTGTATATTTAGTAAATATTGTAGAAAATGGATCACTGACTCCTTTGGTTATTGCAGTTACAAATGACATTGAGTCCCCAGAAAAGATAGTACAATACTCAAAAAAGTCTGGTAAGAAAAAAGCTAAGGAGTCTATAATACCTATATAAGGCTTAGGCTGTCCTATCTTCTGTGGGCAGCTGTAGTATGTCTAAAATGGTAAACGGTCAGTGTTACTGTAGACGTTTAGCTATTTGATATGAAGGTCGTGAGAGCAGGATAAAGCTAAAGAAGCTTTTATTTTAATAAATATATAGTCATACTTGAAAGCAAGACGAAGTATATGCTGAAATATATGAAGAGAAGCGATAAATATTTGGTTGTAGATATAATAAGAGATGGAAGCCAAGGTGGGAAAGTATGGGTGGGGGTTAGACGAAATGGAGATGATCTGGTAGGTGACATCAAGCTTGTCTGCAGTTGCAAGTGTGATGATTCCCTGAGACTGCAAGAAGACCATAAACAAAAGTAAGTGTATTTGCAGTGTGTGCAGATAGCTAATGATTTTATATCTAGATAAAAAACTAAATCTAAATTTGGATGAATGAATCTATGAAGGAAAGAGGTTTTGGCAGACTGCAAGGACTGTATAGAACTTGAAGATGAAGATATAGAAGATATATCCTGAGGGGTTATTGCTGTAGCTAACCTATATTATCTATAGATTCATGTGGAGTGTACACAGCTCTTTCCTACACAATAACCCAATAAATATTATATATGAAGAGTTTTAATGCTCTTTACATCTCCCTATTTTTTCTTTGCAGGTGATGGACGCGTAAATGAACAAAGGATGCTGAGTCTCTTCCACACTGTTTGGGCTCGTGAACATAACAGGATTGCGCGAGCACTCAAGAGTATTAATCCTGGATGGGACGATGAGAAACTCTTCCAGGAAACTAAACGAATTGTGGTGGCAGAACTACAACAGGTTACCTACAATGAATACCTCCCGACTATATTGGGTATGTATTAAAAATATTGGCCCTTATGTTTAGTAATTATGAGTACAAAATAGACATCATTATTGCAGTAACAAACTGTCTGCAGCCTTCAGAAATGTTTGCATAAGCATAGGGCTATTTCAGTAAGGAAAATGTATACTTCACCCCTGACCATCCTTAAAAAGGTCCTTATTTATACGATGTAATTATGGATAAATACACACACACCATTAAATTGAGTATGATAACTTTTAGAGAAGCAAATCAGTTAAAGAATATTTATTTTTTTAGTTTTTCAGTCATACATTCCCGCTTACGTTTTGCCTCTTTCATATTTCATTTGTTCTTCTTCTCCCCTCTGGCAGGCTGTATATACTGGTATCTATGATAAGAAGTATTTAATTGCTTTGCATTATAAATTTTTTGTGCATATACAGTGTACAGAAATCTATGAATATTATTTCATAAGTACATTATCAAAAATACTATATTTTGGCATTTTTACTTTATGAATAAATTAGTTTTATTATATTTACTGATTGCATATTTACTTTATATTTTTAGGTCATGGTACCCAGGTACCCAGCAGAACTTAAGTGTATATTTACTTATATTTTAGGGACAAAAATACTATCAAACCTTGAATGTATATTTACTTTTAATTGTAGGGTAAATGATCCTAGCAGACCATGAGTGTATAAAGTATCTACTTATAATTTTAGAGAAAGGATTCCAGCAAACCTTGAATGCATATATACTCTTAAGTTTAGGGAAGAGAATGTATAAATACTAAGTTCAGAGCCATGTTTCCAAGAAGCCCTTGAATGCATATTTACTTTTAATTTCAGGGGCAAGGATCCCAGTTGACTTTGAATTTATAATTAATTTTAAGGCCATGGATCCTGGCATATTTACTTTTAATTTCAGACCCATGGATCCCAGCATACATTGAATGTTATAGTAACTCTTTAAATTTTAGGGCCATGGATCCCAGCACAGTTAGGGCTTCTTCCAAAGAAAAAGGCACAGTACACATCTGATTACGATGAAGATATTAATGCCGGGATTGCCAATGGCTTTGCAACAGCTGCATATAGATTCGGCCATAGTGAAATTGCTGTGAGTTTTCTGTATGTAATTTTTTTTTTGTGTTACTATTATTCCCCATTTGGGGGTGAAAGAGGGTGTTAGGCTATCCCTCGTTCCTTGAATTTTCCTTTATTCAGAACAAGTGGTAGAGGAGCCGAGGCTGAATAATGCAAGTTTATACCATGCTACCTTAAGTCTGTTACTACTCTAATGGATTCGTTGGATATGGCATTTCATGCAAATACAAAAAAGTTATAGTGCTGCTTTTAAACTGGAACATCAAATGATAAAAAAAAATAAAAAAATAAAAACTCAGGAGGTCACGGTAGCTCAATGGTTGAGTGCTCGAGTCGGGTAATGACTAACATAGATATGATCCCACTGCAGGGCATTAGGAAGGGCCTCCAGCCCTAATTCCCCGGCTCCTATGTGTCTGTGTCCACTCCATAAATTATATAACTAATTATAACACTAAACTCTGAATATAGCACTTGATAAAAACCTCGGTAAAATATTCCTTTTGGTTTAAATATACAATACAGCATATTCTTAGGTGAAATCTGTGGTAATTTACATTGGTTTTTATACTGAAATGTCTGTATAGAAAATTGTCAACTAGTTAAAGTGACTCTGAGTTCTTGGTGCATATATGCACATATCTGCTGCTGGTTGTATCTCATCTGGCAAAACCAACCAATATAATTAAATCTTAATAATGCTATACTGTATTAATATTTTATGAACGCTTCATTCACCCATATTAGAAACCTGCACACATAGAGTCTCATATTTACCCCATAACTGTTGTTCCAAACGTAAAGTGGATATATTTTATAGGTTTATCAATATAAAGTGCTAAAAGATTATACAGTCATAATAGTTTTTACTAAACTAAAAGTACTTGGCTGCATTTACCCGAAACTGTGTTATATACAGCCCTTTTTTTTACCTTATTATTCAGACACTGCCTAGATATCACTAGGTCCACGTGATTGGATAGGGGAGTTGGGCCCCGGCTATATGATAGGTATATAATTAGGCTCTAGTGCTATCACTGTCCCTTGCCTCTGCATCAGTTGGAGACCTTTAACCTTCAACTTTTTTATGCAGGATGGATTTCACAGAACTACAAGTACAGGCCTTGTAAGTCATGATAAAATGACCAGAATCTTCTTCAGTCCTTTTGAACTCTACAAGAAAAATGGCATTAGTGACCTAACTCGGGGCTCTGTGACTCAGGCAGCAGGAAATATTGATGCCTATTTCACAGACCAGGTAAAGTCCTTTTTATATTCAATGCATATTCATACTGAATAAGATAATGGTGGTTTCCATGATGACATGATTAAATACATCATCGCAGCTTATTTACTTAAATTTTGTGCTGATAAAATCATCACAGAATATTTTTTCATAAAAATCCAAGAAAATAATCATAAAGGTCATATTTTATTTCTTACTGATATACAAATACTCACTATGGGGTTAGTCTTTGGAGCCAACTTGTTTATATGTATAGCTTCTAGAATTTGCAAGTGTCGGTGATGCTGTTTTGTATACATAAGGTAAAACATTCCTTTCACCTGCAAGTGCAAGATGTTTAATTAAAATCCAATACGATTCTTCTTACTGAAAAATTATTACTTTCGCAGATTACAAACTACTTATTCAAAGGTGATGGAAAGTTTGGTTTAGATCTTGTTGCCTTGAATGTTCAACGTGGTCGTGATCACGGTATTCCAGGTTACAATACTTGGAGAGAATTGTGTGAACTTCCAAAGGCCAGTTCTTTCAGTGATCTTGCAGGCGAAATTGAAGCTGAGACCCTACAATCTCTACAAAATATATATAGGTAACGAGATTTTTAAAGTTCAATATATATTGTAAGCATTATTTTGAGTGTGACACTGGTACTGGCAAAAAAATTGCCTTTATCAAGTTCAGGCATCAAGAAAATATTAAGCAAAGAAAAACAGAGATGGGTGTGTGGTGACTTGTCACTTGTGAAGGATGATTAGAGATGTGTAAGAAATACACCAGAATATTCTGTGTAGATGTAGGCATAGGAAGACTTTCAACATTGAGTTGCCTTGGCCAGTCCTACTTAAGTTCAAAAACCTTAGCTTTAGTAATATTCTTTTAAAATATAGACCAAAAAGACTATTTTTGAAACTTTAAGTTATTTGTTGCATCATACCAACTGCTAATCAAAGACCTTGAATATTTTTGTTCTAACATCGCACCAATATTTGAAGCAATTATTAGGCTTCCATATATCAGAATGTTCAGTACATTTTAATTAATTTTCAAGACCATTCCTTTGACTGTTAATAGGAATAGTATTTCGCCATCATTATCATTTCCATGGTATACACGTGCATAGATATTAATTCAAACTCTTGAATATTACAGACACGTTGATGACATTGACCTTTTCATTGGCGGGCTATCAGAGCGACCGCTAACTGGCGGCCTGTTAGGGCCCACACTGACCTGTATTATAACTGACCAGTTCTACAGAATTAAAAAGGGGGATCGTTACTGGTTTGAGTCTAGGAATATGCCTGGTGGAGCATTTACACCTCGTAAGTATATAATTTTCTCTCACTGTTTAATAGTTTTATGCCCTTTACTAAACTGGAGATATATTCTGAATTCAACTGAAATATCTTCACCGAGTTAACTTGGCCAGACTGTATCATATGTGTGATAAACTTTGGTACTAGCTGTTGAAATGTATGGAATATTCTTAGCTCTCTGTTATGTGAAATAATCTTAAGGCTTTGTGTTTCTATTTCAGGTCAGTTGCGACAACTACATCGAGTAACATTGGGACGCATTCTGTGTGATAATGTCAATGAACTCATTAGGATTCAAGAAGAGCCTCTGCAGCAAGTGAGCTCAACAAATGTTGTGAAATTATGTTCAGATGCTTCAGCTTTTCCATCTCTCGACCTGAATATATGGAGGGTAAGTACAATTTACTTTTAAATATTAATACCTGAAAAATGGAACTTTGGGATACATAGGCTGAATAAAGAAAATACGAGATGGGGTGTACCATGAGTGGTTGATGTGTGGTGAAATGGAAGTGAATGATTTGAAGAAGATATTGGAGGAGTATTTTCAAAAAATTGGTCTACAGGAAGGAGGATTAAATGATGGATGTAATAAGATGTGACGAGGAGATTTGGATAATGTAGGAATTGTAAAGAAGGGAAAATAGAGGGATAAGTGATATAAAGACCTATAATAACAGTAGGATAATGCAGGAATGCTGAAGCAAAGAGGATAGAGATAGATAAGTAAATAGGTTGACATAGATGCTCTGAAGAGGAATATACATCTGTCACTATTGAGTCTTCCTTCAGTTAGTGTTACTAGGGCAACAGATAAGAATATCACTGCCCTAAGTATGGGTTGGGTGTCCTTAGCATATAAAGAGGGTGTATGAGGGTTATTGTGAGAGGATGATTACCCTTATAGTTGCATTGGTACCGAATTAACAGTGTGGATTCAGGCATGGGTGAGGTTGTATAGACTTTTCGCTTATGATGAAAGTTATTTGTGTGAAATATGGGAGATGGTAAAGCCACTGTTTGTTGTATTCATGGATTTCGGAAAGTTACAAGAAAAAATGTATACGAGTTTGTGGTAGGTCCTCCAAATGTAAAGGTTAGGTGGGAGGTATTTAATTAAATTCAATAAGAATATTATTGTAAATAATGGATATATAATTCAGAAGTTCAATTATGACTATTTTGGAATCAAAGCTGTCAAGGTTGGTATTAAGTGTGGGATCGAGAGCAGTTAATGTGATGCAGCAAAATTGAAGTAGGCACCATAAGGATAATATTATATCAGTTTTAAATTGCCAAGTGCTACAGGGATATATTGCCATGTAGTAGGTTGGCCCATGGCACCAACCACCTTATGCATTGCTACAGATGAAGGGTCTTGTGGACTTGAATAAGACTGTCCAGGACAGTTCAATGTTAAGTCTTCCTTCAGTTACGGTTCTCTTTCTAAGCCTACATCAACACTGCATATTCTTCGATATTCGTTACACATGTCTCAATATCCCTTCACATCTGACAAGCCTAAATACTCCCTATCTCTGTTTCTCTCTATGTTTTCTTCGTGCCCAGGCCCGATGAGGGTAGATTTATATTTTTCGTCCCATCCTGGTGTCACAATCATAAAGAAAAAAAAAAAAAAGTACTTTAGGGTGGAAAACTTCTACAGACTAGAGAATTAGCAAAACTACTTTGCCACAGAGCAGCATTTGCAGTAAGAGAATTAAATATGGTAAATTGGAATTTTTATAAAGAGAGTAAAGACACTGCTCATTTGAGATGCAAAGTTGACTTGAAATAGGTAATGAGAGTTTTATAGATTTTAGTAATGGAAGTTGCTAAGGAGTTACGAGAAAGTGTGTGAATGAGGCTGTATCAAGGAGGAAAATAAAAATCCAGGAAGGTGGACGACAAGCAAAAGAAATGAGATGCAATAAAATGAAGATATTGATGAATAGGCAAGATCTTCGTCATTAATGATCCGGTTTTACATCACAGACTCCCTTTTCTTAATAAGAGCGAAAAGGTACCAACTTTTGTACAGTTTTGGTTTTGGCACTGTGTGAACATTAGCCCGAGTGAATACCTTTCTAACCTCAGAACGTAGCAGGTTTTAAACCGATGACTTGATGAATCACTCGTGTGATCTACCCCTCACGACAGCCACCAAGATACTCATTACTAATGAAGTGCAAAATGTGCAGGTGAAAGCATGAGACCTAAAAATCTTTTTCTTTTAAGTGATTTGCGGCCACCCCATTTGCCTCGGGATGAGGTGTAGCAATTATGACAAAGACAAATAATGTACTATACAGTAGTTTGTATATAAAGGTACATAATTAATTGCTAGTTAGCAATGTATATATCAGGTGTATACTTATATAAAACGAGTTACCCTCTTATACTATAAGGTAATACGTTACTCACTTATACTGTAATGTAATAGGTAGTTGTCAAAAGAAGTTTTTAAACTTTACTCTTTAATGAAGAGCGATATAATATACAAGTTTTAGCAAAAATAGAAAAAAAGGCATTGTAGTCTTTGGATTCAGATACTATTTATAAGATGAAATCTTTTTTTTTAAATTCAATACAACTGGTAATATACTGGCCCCAAGTTCGGACCTGGCATGGGGTTGGGTTAGCTTTCACAGTCTCATATCAATACTGATTAAAGTGGACAATTAATTGGAGGAGGTCGGTGATTTCATATAAGTCTACCTGATTATTCAGCCATTGCCTGGAGATTACTGGGTCCATGTGCTTGGAGAGAGGGGTTAAGCCACAACTATATGGTAGGTATATAGTCAACCTCTAGTGCTCTTACTTTCCTTGCCTCTGCCTGTCATAAAAGACCTTTAACCTTTAACACAATGCAGTATCCCACTTAAGATATTAGGCTTGCCGCAATTTGTCCCAAAATATACCCAGTAGGTTTCTTAGTATCTTCATACTCTGCCTGTCCGAACCCCTTTAATCAGGTCTTTTACACCTGGAAAGAAGTCAGGGACAAATTGCCAGGCTTCCCTGATCTATTTTGATGTAGTATTCTTGGACAACTGTAGTGTAGTGGTATAATGCTCAACTTGGGAGGTGACAGATCTGCATTTGAGCCCACAGCGGGGTAATAGGAAGGGAATCCACCCTTAATTCCCCAAGTTCAATCCAAAAAAATCTTACAACATCATACACTTTTCAACTCTCTACAGGACACTTAAGGAGGCGAACGAGGTTAACCACATAACGGCAGTAAAAATGTCAGAAATCCACACACAACTCTTGATGATTGGGTTTTGAGGTATTTTTAACCAAGAATGTCTTTAATAGTGTTAATTTTTTTTCAATACACAATCATAAGAGCATCGTTGGGATGAAGTTGTCTTTGAAATATTCAATTACAACATTAGGCTGTATAATATTAATTAAATGGTTATGTATTATATTGGTCAAATAATTGACATTATAAAATAAAGTGAAATGTATTTTGCTAAAGGGAAAGTTTGGACAGAAATATACTGGTTTAATAGGAAATAAAGGTGTTCCAAAAAATTTATGCTATATGCAGTTGCTGTATTGTAATGGGTTTTGGTTCAGTAAATAAATATATAATTTTTTTAGAAGTTTATACATATTCATACCTCACTTTAATAAGCTGTATGTGTATTTCATGTGGAAGGGGAAGAAACATTTCCAGCTTCACATTGCTTATACTTTGTAGAAAGTAACTTAAAAGGATACTGAAGCACAGATCTTGCAGTCCCTTATTCCCCAATTTTTTTTCTTAATTTCTTGTGAACTGCGGTGCAGTGCTAGAGTCTGGGACTCGTAACATACTGGCCGCAGGTGCGATCCTGGCCCAGGACTGGATTATCTCTGTCTCAAAACACTACTGATTAAACTGGGCAATTAGCTGGAGGGTCGGTGATTATCTATAGGTGTACTGGATAATGCACCCACTAACTAGAGATCACTGGGTTCATGTGACTGGATAGGGGGCTTGGGTCCTGGCTATATGGTAGGTATGTTGACGGGCTGTAGTGCTATCACTGTCCCTTGCCTCTGCCTTTCATTAGAGGGGCTTAACCTAAAACCTTGTAATCATCCTGCAGATCTCAGCAGGATATGGCATATGCCTTGAAAAAAATTATATACTGTATATTACAAAACAAATGAAAGACAGGTTGCCTCCCTTTTTGTTTAAGGTGTGACCACCTTGCTAGCCTCTGTGGGATATGGTATCACATTGAAAAAATAGAAGCACACAGAACAGACCCATTACCAATATATTAAACAAAGATATAATGTTACTAAAAGGAGACCCACACTGACAGCTGCTAGCTTAATTCATAGCTGCCATAAATTACTGCTGAAAAGAATACTCTTGTTTTATTTGGTTTCTATAATCTCAGCAGAAATATTTCTTTTCATATATGAGTGAATATTTAATATTTGCAGAACTCATCCAGTGTAATTAACATAAATTTGGTACATAAGCTGAATAATGAAAGTTATGTTAGACTTATTATTAATTTTATCATACTCTTATTACGAGTTGGAAATTAAAATAAGGGGCCTAATGGTCAAAAGTTAAGGAATTTTGAGTTTTTATTTCAGAAAGGTCTCATATAAGGAAAAGAATTTAAATCCTTTACATCCATATAGAATAATTTATACTCCATAAATATTTACAATATCAGTGGAAAATACATTTAATTACCTTTTCATTTCTTGACTGATAAAGAACTCAGATCGAGGGTCTCTAACTGATTTATGAGATCCACATGCTTAAATTCACTTGGTGAATTGTGAAACCGAAACAATAACTCCGTTTTTGCCTTGTCCATTCCGCCATAATATATTTGAAGTTGGTTCACTAAACACTGGGCTTCATAGCTATTCTGTGGAAGAGTATTAAACCATTGGCATAAACCATTCGGTAGTAAACATAATGCTATGTGATATATTCCAAGTATATTCTAAATAAACTAATATACGTACTGAAGTTGATTCATTAACACTGGGGTTCATAGCTATTCTGTGGAAGTTATTAAACCTTCAGCATAAACTATCTAGCACCAAACGTTATGCATTGTGATGAATTTCAAGATTAAACTAAAGAAACCAATATGATGAACTGCAGTTATCTAAACAGTTATTGTACATAGTGCAGTGTGATAAAATGCATATAAACACTAAACAAAACATGATGAATAGTCACTGATCATTACACTTAAATTTCAAATAAAAACACTCCCAGGTCAATGTGGTTATGCTTTGTCAAACTACGTATAACAGAGCACTATCTAGCCTTGTAAGTATCTAATATAACATATACAGACACTCCAAAACTTTCGAACGAGTTAGGTTCCAGAAATCCATTCGTAAGTAGAAGTGTTTGTAAGTTGTGTATAGGCAAAAAAAAGTACTATACAGTTCATACATATGCAGCACTGTACTGTATTTAGGCTAAATACACTTAACTACTACATAAAACATGAGGTATTAATGAATTTCAAAAGAGTAACCATAATGTAATAATACAGTACAGTACAGTAATACATACATTAATACATGGGTAGATAATGGACAGGTTTTTGTTCGTATCAGGGAATGTTCATAACTCGGTTGTTCATGAGTAGGGGAGCTTTTGTACCTAGGTTTGAAAAAAAATATTCACACTTCTGAGACAAAAAGCTAAAAATGCCTGTTTAGGTAACTATTTCTAAGGAAGCTGTTTATTATAGAGAGTACCAGAGCTAGTAAATGCTTTTTTCTTTAGAGGAGATATAAGACTTAGATGTTGTTCCCATAGAGCCAGCTCAAGCCCTTTTATGCCTCTAACTTGACAGTCTGAACTAAAAAATTAATATGATAGCTTTAGCAACATTGTGACACAGTTGTAGTGTCTGGGGTTAGTAATATATTGGCTGTATTCCCATATACAGACACTTCAAAACTTTTGAACGAGTTAGGTTCCAGAAATCCGTTCGTAAGTACAAGTGTTTGTAAGTTGTGTATAGGCAAAAAGAAGTACTATACAGTTCATACATATGCAGCACTGTACTGTATTTAGGCTAAAGACACTTAACTACTATCCTGTAAGTTTTACCAGCTTATTCAGCCATTGCCTGGAGACAGACAAACTGAATTTGGGGAATTAAGGTTGGAAGCCCTTCCTATTGCCCTGCCGTGGGCAAACTCAAACCTACGCAGTTCTGGAACCTTTTTAAACAGTGCATGGATGTGAATAGTTAAAAGACAAAAAATGCATCACTATTACAAGAAACTATGAAAAATACATACTGCTGTGAATACAGGTAAAAAAAAGTAATATAAGAAAGTGATATCCTACTTTTGTAAATGGACAGACTCAGCATAAGTAGTTTGCAATCAATTTTGAAAAAAGTATGATCAAAATAATAGTAATAATAATAATAATAATAATAATAAAGAGGATGAGAAAAATGTGTATAAACCATACTGAAGTTTCATCAAGCAAAAAATAATAAAATTGCCAAACCTAGTATCACAGATTTTGCTTTATAGATTAAACCTAAAATTAGACGGACGGATGGGGTGAAAATAGCATTGGATTCATGTGGTATGTCAGTGGAGCAGGGAAGAGAAAGTTCAAGAGGGATTTGCCATGTGATAAAGCAGTGGGGGTAAACCAGCTGGGGCTGTTGGGTCTCATGGGTAAAGAGCCTTGCTTTCTAACCCTGTTGATAACTCAAGCAGGGTGGTGGGGGGGAACTGTGGCAACCCTTTATCCCCAAGGAGCTGCGATGAGTGTTAAAGGCATGTTTCCTCCTGGTGAATGTGTGCTTTGACTCGGCCACCATCCCTTACAATGGGGTTGCAGCGATTGTATATGTATGTGTATTTTTTAACCAAGTTTATGGGAAAAAATTGGAGAGTAAAACTGACAATCATGAACATCGTTTACCGTGAGTTTGGGAATGGAGAAATTATAATGAGCCTAATAACAAAACACCCAGATTTGTTGAGACATCTGCTTGATAGAGATGGCCATTAGAGACATTTCCTACATTTTCAAGCATGGGTATTGATCATGTACTCAGTATGTTAAAGATTACAGGTCTCTAATGAAAGGCACATGCAAGTGACAGTGACTGCATTGGAGCCCGACTAAATACTGTACCTACTATATAGCCAGGTCCCAAGGCCCTCTCAAAGCATGTGGACCCAGTAATCTCCAGGCAATGGCTGAATAATCAGGCATATCTATAAGATATCACCGACCCCCCTATTAACTGCCCAACCTAATTGGTGATGACATGAGACAGTGAAAGCTAATTCACCCCTTAGGCCAGCATCAAACCAGCTCCAGTCACTATGATTACGCCACAGTTTTGTAAACAAGAATATGTCATTCTCAAGTGCTTTAAATGAGAATAAGTAGGCTTTTCTGGGACTTATTCTTATTCTGAAGTTGCTCTGAAGAAACATTTAACAAAATACGGCACATCTCCTACCCTAAAAACTATATTACAGCTTCCTACATCATAAATATACTTCCTATTTATAGAGATACATTAAAATACAGGCCAGATTAGGAGATATATACTTACAAGGACGTCTTTATTGTATTCACCATGCATCATCACAAGCCCTCTCTCGTCTTTTAGGTCTACATAATGAACGAGAGTTAAGCATTCTGGAGCGTTTTCTTTATAGGCCTGAAAAGAAAAAGCAGAGTTTTCAGTTGAACATGAAATACTTCTTCAATGTTCTTGCTAATCAATCTCACAAGACAAACCTCTCTCATTATTACACATATTTAAATCACTTTTCAAAGAATTTAAACTGAGTTTGAGTCCAGTAAGTGGCATATATATGAGTTGAAAACAAATTCATCTAACACACAGACCTTAAACCAATTCTCTGTAATATTAAATGGGGTGAGTCCTTGGTCTTGTACCCCTGGGATTACAGGCAATAAGGAATAGAGATATTCAGTCAACCAAAGGTGTCTTAGGTTTTTTGAGAATACTTTTTTAAAAATAAAATAAATTGGTTAAGATGATATCAATTAACTTCTGACAAAATAATTTTTTTTGTGTGACACTGGGACAGGCAAAGAAAACTGCCCTCATTGGGCCTGATCACCAAGAAAATATAAATCAGATGATGAGCGATGGGGAGAGTTGTGACTTGTCAGATGTGAAGGGATAATAAGAGATGTATAACAAATCCACCAAATTAATTGATGTGGATATAACACAGGAAAAGAACCTCACCTGAAGGAGGGTTTAATGTCGAACTGTCCTGGTCAGTCCTATGCAAGGCCAAAAGATCTTCGGTTGTAGTATCACAACAGTGAGGAAACAAATATTATTGAATACTTTACACAAAGGTGGATTCTTACCTGGTAGTTTACGAGGGGCGTGAAATGAGCTTCGTGGCCAGCAAACTGTGCTACAATAAATTCATATCCCTTGTCTCTTGGAAGTGCAAATAAGAACTGAAAAATCAGTATTCATAATAAATTATCAATTAAACATTATAAATTACAAAACACGACTTTACTAGCTAAGACTGCAGGAATTTACAACCAGTGCTATTCCTAAGTTCAAAAAACATTTCTTTTTTCCATGTTTTTTATGTCACTATTAGTACCCCCTCTTGGGGGTGGACAAAGACAGATTGAAGATGGGAAATAAGGGTGGATGCCCTTCCTACCGTCCTACCATGGGATTAAAGACAGGTCTGTCAACTCCAAGGCAGAACATTTTACCCCTACGCTACAACGGCCCTACCTAAGTTCAACTAACTAATCATGTACATATTCCCTAAGTTAGTGACTTCAACTACGAGTCTAAAAATAGTATATTTATTTTTTCAAAAAAATAAAGTCTGAATAAATTCTGTAATGTACAGTACTCACAAATTATACAAGACTTATATTATATATATATATATATATATATATATATATATATATATATATATATATATATATATATATATATATATATATATATATATATATATATATATATATATAGTGCTCCCCCCATTATTGCGAGTAGTTCGGTTCCGGGACCCGACGCGAACCAGGAAAACCGCGGAGTAGGATCAGCCTATATGTACATAGATATTTTAATTTATTTTTACGTTTACACTGTATAAACCCTCCCTGTACTGTTAACAAACCACCCTTTACTTCATAAATAACAGCATGCAACGTAAATTTATATGAAAGTGATAGATAATATTACGGTGAATGAAGTGGTAATTACATGACATACTCATTTACAATTATTTTTACGTTTACGTACTATATAAACCCTCCCTGCACTGTTAAAAAAAACACCCTTTACATTATAAATAACAGCAAGCAACGTAAATTTTTATGAAAGTGATAAGAAAACTTACCGTGAATGAGGTGATGATGACGTGACATACATAGGTATTTTACAATTGTTTTTACGTTTACGTAAAATAGCGGCCGACATCCACAAACTTTTTTCCTTCTTTCAACATATCTAAGACTTTCACTTTATCTACAATGGTTAACATTTTCCTTTGCCGCTTAGGCTCACTACAAGAAGCCTTAGAAGATGAAGGATGCTTGGGAGGCATTGCAAAGGTTAAAATATGCGAGTAAAAAAATCACAAGCAAAACGTATTAATAAGCACAACGAGAACGGCGCACACAAGAGTTAGACTAGACCGAGTGAGGCGGCACATTGGAAATTGGAGGGAAAAGCAATCTGCAATGAAAAAGCCAATCAGACCCCATGATACAGAACATATTGAAAAACAATTCTGAGATTCGTCGTCTCCCGACCTTTCAGCCAATAGCATTCCATGAACTATCTCACGTAGGTGAGAGCTACTGGAAATATAAATATATATGCTAGCTCACGTAGCTATCGGACACTACATATTTCGCATGATGCAATACTGTGAGTTATACTGTACGTACGTATATCTAAATTTATGTTTTTTACTATTTTTTACTGTTTTATTATTCTTAGGCTAGGAAATACTTGTTTTATGAATAAAATAATGAAAATTTTAATATTCACTAGGTCACGTAGGTGAGAGCCTTTGCGTTTTGCGAAACACTGATACCGGTATCGTATTCTACGTGGTGCAGTACTGTTTACTATTTTTTACTGTTTTATTATTCTTAGGCTAAGAAATACGTTTGTTTTATCAATAAAATCATGAAACTACTGGAATATAAATATATATGCTAGCTCACGTAGCTATCGGACACTATTTAGCATGATGCAATACTGTGAGTTATACTGTACGTATATCTAAATTTATGTATATGCTAGCTCAAGTAGCTATCGGACACTATTTCGCATGATGCAATACTGTGAGTTATACTGTACGTACGTATATCTAAATTTATGTTTTTTACTATTTTTTACTGTTTTATTATTCTTAGGCTAGGAAATACTTGTTTTATCAATAAAATAATGAAAATTTTAATATTCACTAGGTCACGTAGGTGAGAGCCTTTGCGTTTTCCGAAACACTGATACCGGTATCGTATATCTACGTGGTGCAATACTGTTTACTATTTTTTACTGTTTTATTATTCTTAGGCTAAGAAATACGTTTTTTTTATCAATAAAATCATGAAACTACTGGAATATAAATATATATGCTAGCTCACGTAGCTATCGGACACTATTTCGCATGATGCAATACTGTGAGTTATACTGTACGTACGTATATCTAAATTTATGTTTTTTACTATTTTTTACCGTTTTATTATTCGTAGGCTGGGAAATAAATATTTTTATCAATTAAATAATGAAATTTTTTGGTTTTCAATTAAAAAAAAATGAAAATACTGAAATTTTTTCTCTCAATATTTTAATATTTTTGCGTATACCCAAAAAATAAAATAATAATTTATCCAAAAAAAACCGTGATACAGTGAGAACGCGAACCAAGAAACGCGAATAACCGGGGGAACACTGTGTGTATATATATATATATATATATATATATATATATATATATATATATATATATATATATATATATATATATATATATATATATATATATATATATATATATATATATATATATATATATATATATATATATATATATATACCATGGCTGTTTCCCCTTTAAAAGTGGGGGTCGCCGACATCAAAAAAGAAACAGTTTGGGGAGCAGTTATACTCCCCTCTACTCTCCCTCTTCTTTGATGCCTCACAGGAGGTTGGTACAAGGGGGGGATTCCTAGTCCCCCCGCCCCGTCCACTTTTAGTCGCCTTTTACGTCACGCAGGGAATACGGTGAGGCTATTCTTTGATATTATGCCCGCCCCACAGGACACTTGATCAATGCAGCATTCTTGGCACAAGCTTTCGCGGCCAACCTCCACATCCAAACCTGGAATGAGTTGAGTAAAACTAACCTATCAATGAAGACATTCTTGGCAAATGCTTTCGCTGTTGTTCGTCCTACGACGGTCATAGAATTTCACCTCTCGCGTCGTAGTACGGATGCCCCCGACAGTATAAAGTTTAATTATTAGGAATTACCAACACTGAGTATAAAACAAATAGAGTTTTCATCATATCCTGGTCAATTGTCCAGCATACCCAATACCAAGAACAGACCGAATTGGCATCTCACCATATATAGGTTGACAGTCACTTATCTCAATACTAAAGAAAAAATGAATAGGTATCTCACCATATCCAGGTTGATTGCAAAATATACCTAACACTAAAATTAAAATGAATAGTCACTTCACCATATTCATGCTGATTGTCAGTTTTATCCAGCACTGAGTATAAAATAGACTGGCATCTTACCATATCCAGGTTGATAGTTCATTATACACAACAGCAAGGTAAAATTAAACAGGCATCACACAATATCCTGGTTGATCGTCATTTTTACAAACACTAAGTAAAATATGAATAAGCAGATCACCATATCCAGATTGATAACCAGATATGTCCATCACCAAAGATACACACACACACACACACACACACACAAAAAAAAAAAAAAAAAAATGAAAGTTATTGTGAAAATATCGAGGTAGATTGACATGTATACCTAACACCAAGAATAAATTAGACATGCATCTCACCATATCCATGTTAATTCTCATATATGACTAAAACCCAAGACAAAATGACACACATCTTTTCATATCCATGTTTCTTTTCAGGAATATGCAATAACAAGATATATATATATATATATATATATATATATATATATATATATATATATATATATATATATATATATATATATATATATATATATATATATATATATATATATATATATATATATATATATATATATATATATATATATATATATATATATATATATACATATATATATATATATACATTAATCCCTCGCTCTATCGCGATTCACCTCGCGAATTCACTGTATCTCGATTTTTATATATATATATATATATATATATATATATATATATATATATATATATATATATATATATATATATATATATATATATATATATATATATATATATATATATATATATATATATATATATATATATATATATATATATATATATATATATATATATATATATATATATATATATATATATATACGAAACATATTTTATCCCTGACCGGAAATTGAACCTAAGACACATAATTACTCTGCCAAGGCGCTAATTCATATCCCAGCAATATAGGCATAAAAATAACCATATAAACACATTAACATAAATAATATTTTACTCCTGACCGGGACTCGAGCACAAGACACACAACCACCGTTCCAAGTCGCTACCACTACACCACTGAAGGTCTAAAGAAGAAGGAAACCATACAGCTAACTGATATATATATATATATATATATATATATATATATATATATATATATATATATATATATATATATATATATATATATATATATATATATATATACAGGGTTCCCCGGTTATTAGCGTTTCTTGGTTCTCGTTCTCACTGTATCGTGGTTTTTTTTTGGATAAATTATTATTTTATTTCATGGGTATATGCAAAAATATTAAAATATTAAAAAAAAAAATTCTCAGTATTTTCATTTTTTTTTTATTGAAAAAAACATATTTCATTATCTAATTGATAAAAAAAAAATCATTTCCCAGTCTACGAATAATAAAACAGTAAAAAATAGTAAAAAAAACATAAATTTAGATAGATAGATAGATACGTTTATTGACCACCTCTTTTGAAAAGTACAGTATAATCTTTACAAAAGGAATATTTGGTCCAAATTACAATGAATAAATACAATAGATTTTGTACAATCATCAAATAAGTAAATGAATTTTAAATTAATATACATTGTACTAATAACTGAATGATATACGTACGTACAGTATAACTCACAGTATTGCATCATGCGAAATAGTGTTCGATAGCGTACAATGTATTGGGGTCGCAGCTACGTGAGCTAGCATATATATTTATATTTCCAGTAGTTTCATGATTTTATTGATAAAAAAATGTATTTATTAGCCTAAGAATAATAAAACAGTAAAAAATAGTAAAAAACATAAACACTAACAGTATTGCAACATGTAAAATACGATACCGCTGTCAGCGTTTTGGACAAAGACTCGTTCAGTCTAACTCACGTGTGCGCCGTTCACGTTGTGCTTATTAAACGTTTTGCTTGTGTTCGATAGGGTACAATGTACTGGGGTCGCAGCTACATGAGCTAGCATATATATTTATATTTCCAGTAGTTTCATGATTTTTTTGATAAAAAAAAACGTATTTCTTAGCCTAAGAATAATAAAACAGTAAAATATAGTAAATAAACATAAATACTAACAGTATTGCAACATGTAAAATACGATACCGCTATCAGCGTTTCGGACAAAGGCTTCCACCATCTTCCACTGTCTCACCTCACTCGTGTGCGCCATTCACGTTGTGCTTATTATTATTAATATGTTTTGCTTGTGATTTTTTTACTCGCATATTTTAACCTTTGCAATGCCTCCCAAGCATCCTTCATCTTCTAAGGCTTCTTGCAGTGAGCCTAAGCTGCAAAGGAAAATGTTAACCATTGTAGATAAAGTGAAACTCTTAGATATGTTGAAAGAAGGAAAAAAGTTTGTGGATGTCGGCCGCTATTTTACGTATACGTAAAAATTATTGTAAAATACTGTACCTATGTATGTCAAGTCATCATCACCTCATTCATGGTAAATTTTCCTATCACTTTCATAAGAAATTACGTTGCTTGCTGTTATTTATAATGTAAAGGGTGTTTTTTTAACAGTACAGGGAGGGTTTATATAGTGTACACGTAAAAATACATTAAAATATCTATGTACATATAGGCTGATCCTACTCCGCGGATTTCCTGGTTTGCACCAGGTCCCGGAACTGAACTACCGCGATAAGGGAGGTAACACCGTATATATATATATATATATATATATATATATATATATATATATATATATATATATATATATATATATATATATATATATATATATATATATATATATATATATATATATATATATATATATATACATACACACCTAGTTCGCTTTTTATGCGTGTTTATAATCTGTGAAACTGGAATAACGCCCTTAAAAAATAATAGTAAAAAAATACGAAATTCACGAATAATGCCCATGCAAATAAATTTGCAAAAAATTTTTCATTTTAGTAAATAAGCGACCGCCTCGGAGGCACTTCTCTGCCATGCTCCTCCTCTTCTACCACTTAATGCGATCGGATATTATAAAGATGATGGAAAAAAAGAATTAAGAACAAACAGCAAACAAACTTGCGATATAATATCGTCAGGGAAAAAGCGTGCGAGGATGCATCAACTGATACGGAGACGGTAAAACGTTTGCAGATAAGAGGTTCATTCTCCCGCATCCTCTTCCTCTTCTACCGCTTAATGCGATCGGATAGTATGAAGATAATGGAAAAAATGCATTAAGAACAAACTGCAAACAAACTTGCGATATAATATCGTCAGGGAAATAGCGTGCAAGGGTGCATCAGCTGATACGGAGGCAGCAAAACATTTGCAGATAGAGGTTCATTCTCCCGCATCCTCCTCCTCTTCTACTGCTTAATGCGATTGGATATTATGAAGAGAATTGAAAACAAAGCTTTAAAAACAAACTTTTGATATAATATCATCAAGGAAATAGTGTGCGAGGGTGCATCAGCTGATACGTAGGCGGCAAAACTTTTGCATATAGAGGTTCGTTCTCCTGCATCCTCCTCCTCTTCTACCGCTTAATGCGATCGGATATTATGAAGAGAATGGAAAAAAAGCATTAGGAACAAACAGCAAACAAACTTGCGATATAATATCAGGGAAATAGCGTGAGAGGGTGCATCAGCTGATACAGAAGCGGCAAAACGTTTGCATGCTCGTGCTCACCGCCACCATGCAAGTCCCAGTGTATGGATGTTGCCCACTGCATAATAGAGTGCATTAATTTGTTTACTGTACAGTAAATCTGTATATCTTTTATACTGTACACTATTTGCATGTTAAAATAAATAACTACAGGTCTTTCTGCTTTGTTATGTACTTATAAAATATGTTTTACATATCTTATATCTTTGGTATAGTGTGTCTATGTACGGCTGTGAAACGTATCTATGCCCATTGTCATTGTTTCTTATGGAAAATGACTCATTACATTACGCGAAAATTATAATACGCGGTACTTCTGAAAACCTATCTTCGCATTATTCTCAGAACTAGGTGTACAGTGTTACCCCGGTTATTCGTGCTTCTTGGTTCGCGTTCTCACTCTATCACGTTTTTTTTTGGATAAATTATTATTTTATTTTATGGGTATACGCAAAAATATTAAAATATTGAAAAAAAAAAATTTTCAGTATTTTCATTTTTTTATTGAAATTTACGTTGCGTGCTGTTATTTATAATGTAAAGGGTGTTTTTTTAACAGTGCAGGGAGGGTTTATACAGTTCGTAAATGAAAAAATAATTGTAAATGAGTATGTGTGTCACGTCATCATCACCTCATTCACCGTAATTTTATCTATCACTTTCATAAAAATTTACGTTGCTTGCTGTTATTTATAATGTAAAGGGTGTTTTTTAACAGTGCAGGGAGGGTTTATACAGTACGTAAACGAAAAAAATAATTGTAAATGAGTATGTATGTCACGTCATTATCACCTCATTCACCGTAATTTTATCTATCACTTTCATAAAAATTTAAGTTGCTTGCTGTTATTTATAATGTAAAGGGTGTTTTTTTAACAGTGCAGGGAGGGTTTATACAGTACGTAAACGAAAAAATAATTGTAAATGAGTATGTATGTCACGTCATTATCACCTCATTCACCAGTAATTTTATCTATCACTTTCATAAAAATTTACGTTGCTTGCTGTTATTTATAATGTAAAGGGTGTTTTTTTAACAGTGCAGGGAGGGTTTATACTGTACGTAAACGAAAAAATAATTGTAAATGAGTATGTATGTCACATCATTATCACCTCATTCACCGTAATTTTATCTATCACTTTCATAAAAATTTACGTTGCTTGCTGTTATTTACAATGTAATGGGTGTTTTTTTAACAGTGCAGGGAGGGTTTATACTGTACGTAAACGAAAAAATAATTGTAAATGAGTATGTATGTCACGTCATTATCACCTCATTCACCGTAATTTTATCTATCACTTTCATAAAAATTTACGTTGCTTGCTGTTATTTACAATGTAAAGGGTGTTTTTTTAACAGTGCAGGGAGGGTTTATACAGTACGTAAACGAAAAAATAATTGTAAATGAGTATGTATGTCACGTCATCATCACATTCACGGTAAGTTTTCCTATCACTTTCATAAAAATTTACGTTGCTTGCTGTTATCTATAATGTTAAGGGTGTTTTTTTTAACAGTGCAGGGAGGGTTTATACAGTACGTAAAAGAAAAAATAATTGTAAATGAGTATGTATGTCACGTCATTATCACCTCATTCACTGTAATTTTATCTATCACTTTCATAAAAATTTACGTTGCTTGCTGTTATTTATAATGTAAAGGGTGTTTTTTTAACAGTGCAGGGAGGGTTTATACAGTGTAAACGTAAAAATATATTAAAATATCTATGTACATATAGGCGGATCCTACATCGCGGATTTCCTGGTTCGCGCCGGGTCCCGGAACCAAACTACCGCGATAAGTGAGGCAACACTGTATATATATACAAACTGAGCAAAGGCATTAAAACAATATATAATCAAGATATATATATACACCGGACAAGTGGAGTTATAAAATAATTTGGAAAATGCTGTCCTGTAGCTGTAAAGTATTAAATTTTGCAAATTCAAATTATTCCCTTAAAATGAGCATCATATGAAATCATGCAAAGTCACAGTCATGACCACAGTAAATATAATATTCAGTAATACACACTCCTATTTACTGTAGTTAATTAGCTCTACAGAAACCCTGAAGACTGCCTCACGTTGGAGACTTGTGGCTCTGAAAGCTAGCGTAGCAAGTCTTCAAGAATCTTACGTCAAAAAATTCATTTCAGGTGAAGGGATTTGTAATTTCTATAACAGATGCTTCTCTATCTACACTCTTCAGCAGCATTATTTGAGGCATAGTTTTTTGAGACTTCTGTAAATTATATAGTCTTCTCTGATGCTATTTTCATGAATTAAGTATCCACAGATACTCTTTCTTTACAATATATATATATAAATAAATATATATATATATATATATATATATTATATAATATATATATATAATATATATATATATATATATATATATATATATATATATATATATATATATATATATATATTGGGAATTTTTCAATTTGCACTTGATCTTAGTGAATATCTACACACTATATATAATCATGCTTTCTTACCATAGGGTATTTGAGAGTTGTTTCATGAAATTTATCATATGCAGATGCTGGAATTATTCCACAAACGGCATCTTTTTGTCGAAAATGCTCCTTCCATATCTGAAAGGAAAAGGAGATATTTTTAAGTTAAGTCACTTCATTACAACAAGTTACAATATCAACTTGATACTCAGAAATTTCACACTGTGGCGTGGTGGTAGCATTTGGGGCTGGTAATATACTGTCCCCAGGTTCGATCCTGGCCCAGAATTGGATTAGCCTTCACTGTCTCATGATGTTACCTATTGAAGTGTGCAACTAAATGGAGGATTGGTGATATCCTACAAGGGTGACATGATTATTTAGCCACTGCATGGAGAGCCCTGGGTCCACGTGATTGGATCCATTAGAGACCTTTCACATTTTACAAGCTACGACAGAAAAGGTTATGCAAGGATGAGACTTACTACTATGTTTGCATTTCAGTATATTACAAATATATTAGTAAAACAAGTGCAGGGTAATTCTTATTTGGTGAACTTACATATTCAATCTCCTCATTTGATTTATCCTTAAGAAGTTCTGTTTTCATTATGCTCTCCAATTTCTGAAAAATATGAACTTTTTAATTGTAATCTAGTTACTTCTCCCTGCATTTCTTTTGTTAATTTACTCTTCAGTTTTTTAAAATACTCTAAGTTGTTAGTAGCATAGAAATATTAATCAGTGTGTAAGTGAGCAAATGCTAGAATATGCTTTACTTCATATGATATGAGTTTTTTTTTCAAGAATGTGACACTGGGACTGGCAAAGAAAACTGCCCACATTGGACACGGGCACCAAGAAAACAAGAAAGAAAGTATAGAGACACAAAGATAGGGAGGGTTGTGACTGTTCAGATGTGAAAGGATAGTAAGAAATGAGTAACAATACGCCAGAATATTTGGTGTAAATGTAGGCATAGGAAAAAAGCAGTAACTGAGAAGACTTAACATGAGCTATCCTGGCCAGTCCAATATAATTCCAAAAGACCTTCCATAGCAGTATCACAAGGGGTGGCTGGTGCCATGGGCCAACCTACAGTTAATGATATTTCCTTATACTGTACTAGTATTTTTATATAAATGCCATAAACCCCACTATAAGGAAGGTGGCTGAGTCAAAGCAAATTGCCTCTTTCTGGAAGGAAAATTCAGGGAAAGGGATTTCCAGTCCCCTTGCTCCACTCCATTCAGTCGACTTTTAACACGGAGAAGGTTTTCTTGCCCTCCCATACAAACAAGAATTATTTGTGACTTGAAATATATAACTGATGGAAATGCTAGTCAAGAACGTCTAATATTAACTCTCAATTAATATCAATAGTGTCAAAACAATTTACTAAAATCTAGAATATGTGCAAGATCTATGAAAAAAATATAAGATAAATACAATAGAGAATGAAAATAATTAATATGTGAAGCTCAAATACAAGTAACAAGTAACTCTTTATGGAGAAAATACACATGGAAACTATTTCATGATTTATTAGTCTCCATTTGGGGATGGACAAAGATGGATTGAAGCTTGGTAGATTAAGGCTGGATGTCCTTCCTGACAACGTGCTGTGGGCTTGAACGTGGATCCGTCACCTCCCGAATCGAGTATTCTATCACTACGCTACAGCGGTCCCCCAAAACTATTTCATTACAATAAACAGTATCAATAATATCAAAGTCCACCTACTGTGGAGTAATTGTATGATAAAATTCTAGTAATAAAGTTCAAATACAATCAATAATTCACCTTTTACAGAGCAAATAAATAATGAAACAACTTCATAAATTATCAATGAATAAATAAAACCAAATTACACGTCCCATGGAGTCATGTATGATGAAAATTTTCATTATTTTACAGGTTTAATACAAGCAAAACTTGCTCCCATAACACATGAATACAATAGTTACCTTGTGTGATGCAACTGATACAGAAACAATATTAATAACTTGAAAATTATCACAATCTCATCTTTTGTGGAGCACACGTACTTTCACACAAGTAAATATTCACCTTTTATAAAGAATTTGTATGATGAGACAATTTCTTTAATTTATAAAGTAGAGGTACAAAGAAAACTACTGTTGTTTGTGGAACAATATGAAATGGAATGATTTTTTTAATGCTTAGTGCATAAAAACAGGCAAAAATTCGCTTTATTGTGATGTGCTTTGATACATTTTCATTAATCTGTCTAATAAAACTGCAAGTGAAAAACATGAGAAGTAATGACTAACAATACATTTAATTAACTTTTATATTTTAAATACAATAATAACACACCTTTTGGGGAGCAAATGTGTAAGCTGCCTTTGATAAAGGTTCTTTGCCCTGCTTAGCAACCTCAGAAAACCCATGTCCACCAGGTTGACTTTCCTGAACTTCTTTACCCTTTTCAAAGTTATTCAGAAATTCTTCTGGATTCTGTCTGAAAAAAATAGTATCGTAAAAATAATACATATTCTTGCCAATTAATAACTGTCAGTATTCACTTTCAGTTACCTAAGGAATACACAAAGTTATATTAACATATTAGAGACTGAATGGCAGTATATGTCTCAGTTAGAAAATGAAAAACAAGGTTCAAATGGTGGATTACAGAAAAGTGAAATCATAATGACAGGTCTTGCAGTAGCTAGTAGAATAGCCACATTTATGACAAAGAAATGAGCTAGCAGGCTTCACAGTGTTTTAGTCATCCTTACTTCTCCTAATAATAGTTTTGTGGAAAGCTAATAAATTCCAAGAGGCAGGGTAGCAATTTATCTGCCCTTGTTCCCTTATCTCACATAGTAGCCTTCTACATGGCACTTTTTATGATTTCTTTCTTTAATCAGGGAATATGATAGTCTTTCTCTCCAAACAGTACTGTATAAATATTTTTCCATATATTAAATACCGTATATATATTCAGAGGGTTGTGTAACTTAATCTAGTGGATGATATAATGAACTGGGTTGAGGGTCATTTACAGTCAAATGGAGAGGAGATATTTATTTTATTAAAATAACTAGTTATACTCTAGATGAAATATAGTAGTCATTTTACATAGAGACGGTAAGATAAATGTGGCCCAATACTATCTAACAATATACAGTATACCACATATGAAGCTACAGTCTTCATTTCTCTGTACATTTTTAATTAATCTATTAATTGGTAGCACTGATGTCCTTAGAAGAATTATATACAATTTACAGTGTACACTAGCCAGCAAGATAACTATCCTATAAAGTGTAGTATATTCTTAACTATGTGCTATACAGTTAAAATTTTGTAAATATATTGAAATTACTTACTTTTGAAACTTTGCAATCTTCCCGGCATATTTTCCAAAGTAAGGATTTTTTTCAAGCTCCTCAATAGCCTTCACCATGGCATAACTGGATGTACTCACTGGACGTTCACTCATTTTTGCAAAGACCCTTTTACTTACAAGGCATGAGTGATATCGGAAAATATTCATTAAGACACAAGTATACAGGTGAAATTCTGAAAAAAGAAAGAGATCGCAAGATTAGTGTACAAAATGTCATCACAAGAACAAATTTAATGTATAGTCATAAAAATAATAAAAACACCTGTCAACAGATTGAGTAGAGGGAAAGACTAAAAGATACATAATTAAACTCTGTTATTTTCCAGAAAGCAACCAGTGTGGTTCTCTCATGATATCTAAAGCAGCAATATGCACAGAAACCCTTTCATCAGATATAAGGCAACAGCACCCATAATCTGAGGGTTTGCAGAAATGTCTAGGTAAGCCATGTGCAACCATTTTATAACATTCTCGTAATCCGCACATAGTGTATTAGTTCATACTGTACTCAAAAAAATATCAAAATGCTTTGTGTTACTTGCAGCTTTAATGTATGCCAGTCTGAATACTTACACCTACATGAAATGGAAAGGGTCACAGCACAAACTTCTAGACTTGGGACACTCTTTGTCTCAAAATATTTTGAGCATTGACCTAGTCAAGATGGTCATGTGAAACCTAAATTATTGCACCAGCAATAATTCAGTGTCAAACCACTTCAGATTAGACTGGTCCCTTTTGTTAAGCAATAACAACATTAATTACACTTCTCTGTCAATTGGGGTTTGTAATTTATCACTCCTCTACCAAAAGAGTAATGATATGGCAACTTTTTTTTTTATGATTGTGACAACTGATATAAAACAAATAGTTCTTAATGACACTGTACAGTACCAGTCAATGAACTATCAGGATTTTTCTAGATAATTAGATATGTCACAGTTAGGTGATGTGGGAACAAGTTGGTCAGGTAAGGAAAGTCATTGTTTGCTTCAGGGAGGGGTTATTACGGAGGTGCATTCCTACAAGCCAACTGGTGGTCTGCATTCTCAATTGGGGCAAGACTCTGAAATTAGAAATGTTCACAATCTTTACAGTTTCACCCATCTCACTCCTGAATAATTTCGGTTGTTTACGTAGATCTAGCTAAAGGAAGCTCTTTTCAGTGTACATATAAACTGTCACTAATTTGTACTTTTGTGATGGTAAATTTTTTATTATTTTCTCTAAATCTCTGGAAGAGATCTTCGTTCAGCTGTCTCCCATTTCAAATGTATGTTAGTACGTATGAGTACAGTTGACCTCTCGATAACTAGCCAAGGACAGCAAAGTAAGGGTAGAGTTCAACATGTGCATTAGGTCATTAGGGATGATGAGCATGCCCCATTTTCTGGGTTTTCATTAGGTCATTAACCATATGACTTAGCATGTGACGTGTTCATTTAATTATTATCGACATAATTCAGAGTTTTACCAGAGTAACGATAAAAGGGCTGACTTACTTCGTTCTCATATTGTTTTACCATCAGAAGTTACCTGTCCCCATTGCAAATAAGTTATTTTTAAATACTTTTGTGGTAATTTACTCAGTGAAGTGTAACTTATGTTTTTCCTACGGTTTTTTATGTGCTTTTAACGATTGTGACCTTCAAAACTGTCATAAATTACTTTTCTCTGGGTTGGGTTAGATTAGCAATAATTTCCAATGATTTTCAAGGTAAAAATTATCTAAAACATAAAAAACCATAGGAAAAACATTTTTTACCTCCAAAGTGAGACGGGTGAAACTATGAAAATTTGCCTTGTGACCGTTTATACAAACCACACGTTCGAGGATGTAGTAGTAAATTTCTATTTTCACACCCTCCATGAGTGAAATGATACACATTAAAAAAAATAAAAATCAGGTCGTTATCAAGTCGTTTCTTAACTAGGGGTAAACAAAGCTTACCCAACAACACCAAACCTAATCTAATAGAGTTTTCATGAGTTTTACCCTTAAATGGGGACAAGAAAAAGAAAAAAAAAACGAAAAATTCACCAGTATCTCGGTTCTTAACGGGGGATGAACTGAACTAACCTAACCTAATAGATTTCATGAGATTACTCCCAATTTGGAGTGCGATAGTACACATTTACCGCCATTGTTGATACGAAAATACATGTGGGTTGCAGTAGCCGAGTTGTAGAGGGCGCAAATAGGGAAGTGACAAGCCTAACAAACACGGCTTCGATCCTGCTTTGGAGCGTTTGGAAGGGCATCCTCTTAATCCCTTTCTACAACCAGTCTGTTCACCCCCATTCGCATGGGGTCTAATTGTGACACTCAAAATTTAAACAAAACTAAAATATTAACATTTAATAATCGGGTATAAAGGGCGTTATATGATTTTATCCAGCTAATGGTTAATTTCTTACTTTAAATAAATATAAATGAATTTGCGACTGACACCGTGCACAAAAAAAAAAAAAAATAGCATGGACGCAGCAAATCCTGACAGTATTAATATAAATTAATTAACTGTACAAACACTTAAATAAGCATTTGTGACCACTTAGTTGTACATACGAGATACGACAACTTAAAAGCACGTACGACCACTGTGTAAATATTACCACATATGAATTTAATCCGGAGGTGCAGCCCTTACATCTTCACCTCTTTTTTTATTAGTTCAGTTTTAAACATTATTTGATTATATGCATTCCTTATTTGATGCATAATAATAATAATAATAATAATAATAATAATAATAATAATAATAATAATAATAATAATAATAATTTTATTCAGCCTCCAGAGGAGATAAATAGCATACATAGAAATACAATAGGATTTTGCAAAAACACATTATATATTACATTGCATATTCATATTTATGTAAGAAAAATTTTAAAATGGAGACAGCAGAGCATTCATCATTTCCCTATTCTCTTTATTCAGATTGCTAGAGAGAACTATAATAGAGTCAACTAGTCCATCATTTTTTGAGAATACTGTTTTGAAGTTATTTTTAACATAATGATTTTCACATATTGACTTCACAAAGGACAAATTGAATTTTTTACATGTATTCATTACTCTACCAACTAGGTTTCTTTCATCTCTTTTTTTATTGCTTAAGTACAATCGTAGAATATAATTGTAAAATTTTGCAGTTCGTGAACTTGAAAGCATACAATTTTTAAGTAATGTAATCTCCTGCTGTCCAGTAGAAAAACCAATATGTGGAATCTTCATTGCATCAAGCAGGGGTGTACTTTTACATGTGTGTTTTAAGTTTAGTGCTGATTTTAAGAGTTTACTCTGTAGTTTTTCTGTCTCTTCCATTACTTTTTTGCTTTGTGAGACACACTGATGCCCATATATGAGCACAGGGCGTATCGCTGTGTTAAATAAGTATGAAACTGATGCTGCTTCAGAACCATTAGAAAATACACCCGTACTTTTCAGTGCAAAGAAGGCTCCACGTGCTGCCTTGATCCTTGAGTTGGCATGGGCATTCTTATCATTGGACAGACAAACTCCCAAATATTTTAAACTGTCAACTTCTTTCAAACATGATTCTTCAAGGAACCATTTTTTGTTCTTAAAATTGCTTTTACCAAATGTCATGCAAAGTGTTTTCTCTGGGTTGAATCTCAGTCCATGATTAGTGATGTATTCATTGGCATAATTGATTAGGGTTTGCAGTCCAGTGATAGTTGCACTACATAATAATATATCATCTGCATAACAGAGCACATTATAACTTACATTATCAATCATGATGCCTCCTTCCATATTTGATAGGTTATCTATCATGTCTTGATAAAATAAGTTGAATAAGAAAGGGGACGAAAGGCCTCCTTACCTAGTTCCCTTCTTTATTGGGATATCCTCACTCATAATATCACCCCATTTAATTTGAACTGTTAGTCTACGATACCAATACACAAGTATCCGCCAGTAAATGTCTGGAATGATGTCTTGTGCTTTTTTGAATAGAATACCATGCGGTATTCCATCAAAAGCATCTTCCGCATCTAAAGAGCAAACACATACAGGGGAGCCATTTGAGTTCATATATTGTATGATATCATGGGTAAGGGCGGCAGCCATTGTGGTTCCTCTATTTGGTACAAATCCAAATTGAAGGTCGTGAAATTTATGACCTTCACATTCTGCAAGAATAATGATTTCTAACAATTTTGAAAAGGTGGTTGAAATGATTATTGGTCTGTAATTTTTGGGCACAGATGTATCACAGTTGGGTTTTTTGAGAAGTGGGATGAGAAGGCCCCCAGCAAAGGAGTCTGGCACTATTCCAAATCTAATACATAATGTAATAATTTCACATAAAGCTTTTATAATTTTTGTTCCAACTGCCCATCTCAAATGCTCAGCAGTGATCCCATCAATCCCTGCTGCGCATCCCAGACGTAGCTTTTTAATATAATGAACTAATTTTTCTTCTCTTAAATTAAAGCTTTGGTATACATGACTTTGTATAAGTGAGTACTTTTCATTCACTTCTAGAGATGCATTGGGAATAAATAAGTTATGTTTGGAATCATCTGCATCAAATTTTTTCTTGAAGTGGTCTATTAATGTACTAATGGAGATATCATTATAGTTATTAGCCTGGGATTGTTTATTCTTTCGGATAAGGTTCCAAAACTGTTTAATTCTCTTACTACTATAAAAGGAATTTAATTTATTCAACATATTTTGATTGCTTGTATTTATTGCCATGCGACATGTGTTACGATATGTTTTCTTGGCAAGTTTGTAGGAGTCATATATATGTCCCTTTCTTGGACGGTCACATGAGTCCCACAACCCGTGCCAAAAACGTTACCTATCCCTTGCTATAAGGCAGTTTTCATCCCGCCAGTGCCTTCTCAGATATATACCTTTGTATTCACTATTATTATTAGTGGACTTGACTGCTTTGTGCATGACTGTGGTTACACTATTGCACAAATCATTTACAAATTCTGTTGCCTTTGCATGACTGTCAATTTCTTCCAGAGGTATCCTAATCAAGTTGTTTTCAAGTTTGGTGATATTTATGTTATATTGCTTGCATAACTCTATTTTTGTCCAATTTAATGCTGGGTACTTGCTTACTGGATTAGAGGGAGTTTGGCATAATTTACTTTCTGTATTAATAATTATAGAAGATTTAATTGGGAAGTGATCACTAACATTATTTGAAAGACTGCATAGAATTTGACAGTCCTGCACCTGGCTTGATGCAAATTTAGATAAAAAGACATGGTCTATATATGATTTATGGACACTGTTTTCATATGTATAATTGATTTTCTTATGAAAATCAAAATTGCAGCAATACATCTCATTATTACATAAGAAGTCATGCAATAAAAGGCTGTGCCGATTGAAAGGACGTCTTTTGTACCACTGGTGGGGAAGGTGATGCTGCTGTGGTAATTGAGCATTCATATCACCAACGAGCATCACAGGTGATGGGTCATTATTGTCTATTATATTTTGAATTTTTTCTAAAGTTTCACTATACAAACCCGCTCTAGTGGCACTACCATCATAGTATGGCATGTATGCTCCTATGATAGTTAATAGAGTTTTTCCACCAGATATAAGTTTAATTGCACAAATTTTATCATCATCAACCTCAATATTTATATAACTAATATTAGGTATAATTTCTTGTAAATAAAACATACCCCACCCTATGGGCGTCCTTCTCATGTCACTTCAGGGTCTACACTTGTTTTCAATATGCAATGGTAATTTTGTAATTGTAACTCTCGTCTAATTACACTTAAATCATCTGCTTTCAACCAAGTCTCACTTAAGAACATGCTATCTACGTGAGACATTTGATTAATGATCATATCTGTATGCTGATTTGCCAGTTTACAAAGCTTTTTATTGTCCCGTCTTTTTTTCATTGCTTTTTACTAATATTTTTTTTGCTCTTGCGCTCTGATTTTTCCTGATTTTATATTTAATATTTGTATTCTAATCTGTTTCATGATAATAACATCGATATTTTTCGCATTAATCGCCTGCTTACGATTGTTATTTATTTTAGGTTTGTTTATTCATGTTGTTTATTTATAGTTGAGATGTATCTTAATCGGGTTTTTGATTGGATGTTGATGATGTAATGGTGTCAACTTTATAGTCATATGAATTCTAATTGGCTATTAATTACGTCATTTTAGAAGAGGTCTTTGATTGGCTATTAGCAACTTCATCCGAAGCCAAGGCTTAGTGAGCGGGGGAGGAGGGAAGCTATGTAGAATATTTATTTACATCGCCAGGCATTTATTTTTTTTCCATTGTTTCATCATTGCTAAAACAAATTATTATTAAATTATATGACTTAGCTAATCATTGTAAGAAATCTTATAGCTAATTTTCCTCGTACGTGTGAAAGTGTACTTTCAACACCTCGAATATTCTTAATAGATAAACTCTCTCTCTCTCTCTCTCTCTCTCCTCTCTCTCTCTCTCTCTCTCTCTCTCTCCTCTCCTCTCTCTCTCTCCTCTCTCTCCTCTCTCTCTCTCTCTCTCTCCCCGTAATATAATTTCAGGAAAAAATCAATAAATTGAGTAGCGTGTCCTTAATTTATTATAGTTACTATAACCATGCAATCATGAGTCAAAATTTGGCAGGTTAAATGATGAGTTATTATTATTATTATTATTATTATTATTATTATTATTATTATTATTATTATTAGTAGTAGTAGTAGTAGTAGTAGTAGTAGTAGTAGTAGTAGTAGTAGTAGTAGTGAGTGGAAATTTGTAGCTCGCGGATTGGTCGGTGCAATGACTGCTTCTTTCCATCGACCTCCAGACTCTGGAGCTCTCTTCCTCCTTCTGTCTTTCCTAATTCTTATGACCTTTCATCCTTAATAAAGCAGATCTATCGTCATCTCAGGGCCTAATCCTGCCATATCTCTGAGTCCTCAGTACTTTGACTATTCTTTCAGTCTGCCCTTTTCTTTTGTGTACCATTACCTCGTCTCTTCCATGTCCTTAACCTTTTTCTTTTTCTTCGTCTTAATATTTTCTTCGTGCCCGGGACTTTATTGATGACGGCAGTTTGTTACCTGTCCCGGTGGCACGCTCATAAAAAAAAGTATTTTAATTTTCTATAGGTTAATGTAGAAGATTGGCCCGTAAGTTTTTTACTTGGTACTTTTACCTTAATAGACATATTGCAACAATTTAGATTTCAATATATAATAGAAACACTGACAGTGGGTGACGTCTTAATAGAATGTCATGGGTTTTTTCCAGCAGTCGTTGTTGTATCCTCCATTTTTACACGTATTTGTAATCATGAATGATGTTTTTTTTTTTTATTAAGAATAGTAAATATAACAGAATAACACCTTAATTAGATTATCATACCTGTATAATCGATCCAAATCTACGTTTTATATGTTAAGCGATGTCGTTATGACAGATAATTAGAGAAACAAGTGTCTTAATTGCTTGTTAACAGCCCGTTTTAGTTTTGTTATATAATTATTTTTATTTGATTGGCTACTGATGATATAATGTATTATAAAGTGATGTTTTAAAGGGTCTTATTGGTTGGTTACATTGCCATTTTGAAAGGAAGTTTTTGGATAGCTGATAATGACGTAATTATAGTAAAGGCGATTCCACGTATCGTTGAAGAAAGGGGGAGGAAAGACAGTAGAAAATGAAATTATTTGTTATTTCTAGACTATACGTTTATTATTTTTTTTATATAATGGTAAACTGAAATGTATACTATGCAGATTATTGTAAAATAACTAAAATGATTTATTAATTGTATTTATTTTTATTAAGCGAAGGACAGGGTGCTTCCCTTACCCACGGTGGTTGTAATGAATATGTCGCTGGTGGACGGTTAGCTTAATTCTAATTCCAAAACAATAGATGGCGCAAGCTTGTCCTTTAATTTCATAATGATTTGATTATTATTATTATTATTATTATTATTATTATTATTATTATTTTATTGGTTTTCAGTCCGTAGATTATTGTCGATTACTACGGTTGCCACTACTACTACTACTACTACTACTACTACTACTACTACTATATAATAATAATAATAATAATAATAATAATAATAATAATAATAATAATAATAATAATAATAATAATAGATAATAATAATAATAATAATAATAATAATAATAATAAGAAGAAGAAGAAGAAGAAGAAGAAGAAGAAGAAGAAGAAGGATCCAGAGGATATATATATTTTTTTTTATTTATGAAGAGGACGTATTTAAAAATGTGACCTGTTCCAGTATTTTACCACATGTTCTTATATACTATTCACCACCTCAGTAATGTAAATGCTCATGTGGAGGGGTTACTAATTCTTGTGTATGTGACAGTACACAGCAGTTGCTTTATTTATAGTGCACGTGTAAATTATTACGTGATATGGAGATGATTTTTCATGTCCATGTGAGGAGTTGGACGATCTCTGCATGCCGTGGTTTAGTATTCATTTTTCTCTTATGCTGCATTTTTTTATTTCTCTTCCCTGGAACTGGGAACAAAAATACCGCCTCAGTGTTTCCCTACACGTCCTAAGAGTTGACTAGCTGGAGCGGAGCTAGGAGACTTGGAAACCTCCTTGGCATTGTCCTATCTCAAAGAGTCAAGATATAGCTCTGACTGGGCCACCCCGTTATATGGAGGATTATGCTCTTGTCTATAAAGTGGCAATGTAATTACCAAGTTGTACTCACTGAAAAGTGCCTCATGCTCGTAGCTCCCCATCTTCTTGTAGGGTTTTTTACTTATCCTTATCATATATTTCCTTGGAAACTATTTGCATATTTGCAGAGGTATGGAAGAGTTTAGGCGAAGAAGGGATACGGGTGCTGACAAAGTTCCTGAACATGGTGATGAAGGAAGAGACTCCCGAACGAATGGAGAGATAGTATAATGGTACCGATTTTCAAAGAAAAGGGAGACATCCAGAGTTGCAACAACTATAGAGGAATTAAGCTAACATCTCACACTATGAAACTGCTGGAAAGAGTGTTGGATAAAAGGCTGAGGGAGGAGACAGAAGTTTGTAGTGAGCAGTTTGGTTTTATGAAAGGTCGAGGAACAATGGATGCAGTATTCGCAATGAGGCAGACAATGGAAAAATATAGAGATAAGCAAAGAGGGCTGTACATGGCGTTTATTGACCTGGAAAAAGCTCATGATCGGGTCCCGAGAAGCGAGGTGTGGAGGAGTATGAGGTCGAAGGGAGTGAAGGAGAAGTATGTCAAGATAGTTCAGAACATGTACAGGGAAGCCACAACAAGAGTAAGAAGTACAGTTGGCACTACAGAGCCTTTTCAGGTGAAAGTTGGACTCCATCAGGGATCAGCTCTTAGCCCCTATCTATTTAACCTTCTCATGGATGTGATGGTGGAGGAGGTGACAAAGGAGGCACCATGGAGAATGCTCTTTGCAGACGATATTGTTTTGGTCTCCGAGAGCCGTGAAGAATTGCAAGAGAGGTTGGAGCTATGGAGGGGTTTGCTGGAGGATTACGGACTGAAGGTGAGCAGACAGAAAACGGAGTACCTGGAGTGCAATGTGACACAAGGAGGCGACATGTTCTTGCAAGACCACAAGCTCCCAAAGGCGGACGCCTTCAAATACCTCGGCTCCTACGTAACGGAGGATGGAGACCTAGAGAGAGAGATTGATCATAGGATCCAGGTAGCGTGGAACAGCTGGAAGAGAACATCAGGGGTGCTTTGTGACAAGAAAATCAGTGCTAGAGTGAAAGGAAAAGTGTACAAGTCAGTTGTGAGACCAGCGTTGCTGTACGGAGCAGAGACGTGGCCGGTGAAAAAGGTTCAAGAAAGGAAGATAGATGTCGCAGAAATGAGAATGCTGAGGTGGATGTGTGGGGTGACGAGGAAGGACAGGATACGAAATGACCGGATCAGAGGTACAGTGAAGGTGGTGGAGGCGTCAGCGAAAGCGCAGGAGAGGAGATTACAGTGGTACGGTCATGTGAAGAGGAGAGAAGAAGACTACGTGGGTGTGAGAGTGATGGAGATGGACGTGCAGGGCAGACGTAGACGAGGAAGACCTAAACTACGGTGGAAGGACCGACTGAGGGAGGATCTCAGAGAAAGACAGCTGGGGGAGGAGCAAGTGATGGACCGGAAGCAGTGGAGACGACTAGTGAAGAGATGCGACCCCATATGAAAATGGGAACGCAAATAGAGGAAGAAGAAGAAGAAGAAGTTGGGATAAGGAAATTATTTTCTGTTGTAGATTCCTATATCCATAAATGTCTGGGTCATCTTGGCCAGCGAATTGGATTAAAAGCAATATTTCCACAAAATCACCCAAGACCACACACACACAGTTAGGAAGAATATATAGCAGAAACAGGTGGGTGCCACCTCAGACACAGGTTCAAATTTTTCCTTCAGGTTTGACTTTTGTTTTGTTGCATTTTTTTTTCTTTTTCTTTTTATCCTTAAATTACCATGGTCAAGTTTTTAAGTTAAGATGTGTTTTACCAGAAAAGAGATAAACTGAGACACTAAATAGCACTTATATGGAGTTATAAAAATTCGGTGTGAAGCTTAATTAAAAGTTTTTCTCTCTTTTTTTTTTTTTTTTTTTTCTGTGAGAGGGAGAACATAAAAATGATGCCATCTCTGTCCCAAACCTCTCCCATCCATGGGTCGGTAGGAGGGGTAGCCATCAGGCGACTCAAACAGAAAATCAAGAATATAGAGGAAATGGTTATAAGCCTTGATGATAAAATTCAGAATATGGATGGAGAAATGAAAGAGAATGAAACACTCAGAGAGCAAATAAGATCTTTGGAGGAAGCAAATAAAGCACAAGGGCAGGAGAGAAAGGAACTAGAAAAAAGAATAAAAAAGCTGGAAGGGGAAAAGAGTCAACTAGAATCTAGACTTTCTAAACAAGAAGATAAAAACAAACAGCTGAATGACAATCTAAAGGAATTAGATGTTAGTTCACTGCTCTCTTCTGAGAGAGACGAGATTGCTGCTTGGAATGTCCAGATTAAGGAAAACATTGAGCAGTTCAGAAAAGAGTTCCAGGAGCTGAATATGGAAAATGATGCCATGAAAACTTCCTTTGCTGATGCACTAAAGGGGAATGTGGCAGTAAAAGAGGCTGTAAAGGTGGTGGCACTGGAAAACATACAAACAGTTGACTATAAAGAGACAGTAATCGAAAAAATGAAAGACGTTGTGATGGAAAGGGCAAACCCACTCATCAGACAGGCACTTGATAAGGAGAAGACAGTGGTAATCTCAGGCATAAGCGAGTCCCAGGAACCAACATGGCAGGGGAGACTTGAAGAAAATAAAGCTAGGGTTGTAGACCTGATAAGAAAGCTTGGAGTAGTATGTGGTCCCGAGGATATTGTAAACATACACCAACTAGGTAAATATTCGAGGGAAGGAAAGCCGAGACCAACAAAAGTAACCTTTGAGAGAGGGGAAACATGTAGGGAAATATTGTTGAGAAAAAAAAGTCTAAAAGACCTTCAAGAATTCAAAGAAGTGTTCATTAGACAATACAGAACACAGGAAGAGATGGGAAAGATCAAAAACTTGTTGCAAGAGGCAAGAAGGTTAAATGATGAAAGAAATGAAGAAGAGAAGAAAAATTTTCATTACAGAGTTCTTCCAGACAAAGGGGAGATAAAGAAGATAATGACAGAAGACCAGGGGATGGGGCCTCATTAAGATTGTTATACACAAATGCTGATGGATTAGCTGGTAAGGCAGTAGAATTAAAAGATAGGATTCACAACAGTAAGGCAGATATAGTAGCAATTACAGAGACTAAGTTGAGTGAGGACATAAACAGTGTCACAGTTTTTCCTAAGGGTTTCAGAATACTAAGGGTTGAAAGATCTGAGAGGACTGGTGGAGGGATAGCACTGCTCATAAGTGAAAGGATTCAAGTCGAAGAAATAAACTTGGCTATAGAAAGTGAGTTCAAGGAATTTCTTGTTGCTCGCATAAATACTGGGTCAGAGAGCATTATAATAACTGTTGTATACAACCCACCAAGGAACCAAAATAGGCTTGAAGTTTATGAGGAAAGTCATATAGGTACTATTGAAGTCATAAACTCAGTTGTTAACATGGCACGGGAAAAAAAATGTAGGATTTTGATTATGGGAGACTTTAATCATAAAGAGATAGATTGGATAAATCTTGACCCACACAGTGGTGAGGACTCATTCGGGGCAAGATTCCTAGATTGCGTACAAGGGAATTTCCTACACCAACATGTAATGGAACCAAGAAGGGCCAGGGGTGGGGATGAGCCATCACTACTTGATCTAGTGTTCACAGATAATGTGTTGGATATTGAAAAAATTGAGTATGAACCACCAATTGGAAAGAGTGACCACTGTGTGTTGTTGATGGAGTATATCATTGAAGATATTCTTCCTGAGAGTAGAGGCACTGAGGACATGAGGAGGAACTATCGGAAAGGAGATTACATCAAAATGAATGAGCTTTTTGCAGTTATTGACTGGAGAACCTTATTTTACAACAAATCTGAACAAGAAATGCATGACATCTTTTGTGAGAAATATGGGAAGATAGTAGATTGCTGCATACCTGTCACCAAAGTAGGTGTAAGTCATGCCAGAGAGAAATGGTTCGATAATGGGTGTAAAAGAGCTAAGGAGTGGAGAGACAAATGCTGGAAAAGGTATAGGAGGAGAAAAAACATAAATGCCTGGCAAACCTACAAAAGAGCAAGAAATGACTACCTAAGTAAAAGGAGAGAGGCAGAGAGAGATTATGAGAAGGACATCACCAGGAAGGCTAAGGAAAATCCCAAGCTTTTCCACAGCTTTATCAGAGGAAAACTGAAGGTAAAAGAACAGGTTTTAAGGCTAAAGAGAGCGGATGGAAGCATCACTGAGACGGATGAAGAGATCTGCAAAGAATTGAACAAGGAGTTTCAGTCAGTATTTACAGTAGAAAATACCCCACCCCCTCAGATTGCAGTGATAGAAGCTCAAGGGCCAGTATTAGAGAACATCAACCTTACAGCCACAGAGGTATGCAAAGCGCTGATGGATTTAGATGTTCATAAAGCTACAGGTCCCGATGACATATCCCCTCATGTGCTTAAAAAATGCGCAAACACAATATCAGTGGCACTAAGTATCATATTTAAGCAGTCACTGGAGTCGGGGGAGATTCCAAGATGCTGGAAACAAGCAAATGTGATACCTATCTTCAAAAAGGGAAGGAGGGATACGGCTCTGAACTATAGACCTGTTTCCTTGACCAGCATAGTTTGCAAAGTTATGGAGAAACTACTAAGGAAACATATCTCTCTTCACTTGGAATCCTTCAACTTTTTGTCAGTGAGGCAACATGGCTTCAGAGAAGGTAGATCAACAGTAACAAACTTATTAGAATTTTATGATGAGGTAAGCCAAATCTTACAGGAAAGAGAGGGCTGGGCAGATTGCATATTCCTAGACTTCCAGAAAGCGTTTGACACTGTTCCACATGGGAGACTTATTAGGAAGCTGCAATCAATGGCTAGAATAGGTGGAAATGTTTTGGAATGGATAAAAACTTACTTAGAAGGAAGGGAACAGAGGGTTAGAGTAAGACACTCAGTGTCTGAATGGAGAAGAGTTAGTAGTGGAGTTCCACAGGGTTCAGTTTTAGGGCCACTTTTGTTCCTTGTATATGTAAATGACCTACCAGAGTCTGTAAATTCATTCATGAATATGTTTGCAGATGATGCAAAGATTGTGAAGAAAGTAAAAAACGAGAACAATGGTAGAGAACTTCAGGAGGATCTAAATAATCTGCATGAGTGGTCAGAAAAGTGGCTAATGAAATTCAATACTTCAAAATGTAAGGTAATGAGAATGGGTACAAGTGCAAGAAGGCCCAAGCTTGACTACTCGGTGGCTGGAGTACAACTTCAAGAGACAGAAAATGAGAGAGATCTAGGAGTAAACATACTGGCAGATTTGTCTCCAGAAATACATATAAATGGCATAGTAAGGGCAGCATATGCATTCTTATCAAATGTAAGGGTAGCCTTCAGGCACATGGACAAGGAAATGTTCAGAAATATTTATGTAACCTATGTGAGGGCAAAACTCGAATATGCAGCCCCCTTTTGGAATCCGCACTTGAAAAAGCACATAGCTAAGCTTGAAAAAGTTCAAAGACATGCCACGAAACTGGTGCCAGAAATACGCAATCTCAGTTATGATGAGAGGCTGAGGGAATTAGACTTACCATCACTCGAAGCTAGAAGAGTGAGGGGGGATATGGTGACAGGCTTTAAATTCCTTCATGGTTATGATAGAGTGGATAGGGATGGATATTTTGATATGGCTGGCTCTAGAACTAGAGGTCATAGTTTGAAGCTTCGTAAGAAAACTTGTGTGCAGGATGTAAGGAAATACTTTTTCAGTGTAAGAGTAGTTGATAATTGGAATTGGCTAAGCGAGGAGGTAGTTAATGCTATCTCAATCCATAGTTTTAAGGACAGGTATGATAAGTATGACTAAGTATAAAATGGAACCGATCAGGAAACGGGAAGATACGAGCTTTGGGCTCTTTCCCGTAAACACAATTAGGTAATCACAATTAGGTAATCACACACACACACACGCGCACACACACACATATATATACATACATACATATACCTTGGCTGTTTCATATATATATATATATATATATATATATATATATATATATATATATATATATATATATATATATATATATATATTGTATATATATATATATATATATATATATATATATATATATATATATATATATATATATATATATATATATATATATATATATATATTAACTTGTGTTCATGTGAAAAATACTGTTCTACTATTTACCTCATCCATCTAATGATGCTCAGCTGTAACTTGCAGAGTTGAAAGGAATTACCACAAGGGAGACTTCAATTCCCATAACTTCAAAAGTCACCAAGATGTACTGAGGATAAGATGTTTAATGGAGCACATTTAGGAGTCGAACTCGGGGCTTGCTGTTTGGGAGCTGGGTCCTGATCCACTGAGATAATTGACTGGTGCTAATTTTATAAATTTAATCGTTTGCATATTCTTAGGCATAGAGTCCGCACTAAATTAGTTTATTAGGGAAGATAAAATAATTGTAATTTCGTTTGAAAGGTGATAGTATACAATTTTTATTTGCTAAAATAAATATGCATTAATTAATAAATAAATAAATAAATAAATAGATGAATAAATAAATACATAAATATATAAATAAATGAATAAAAACGAAGGGAATCTTACCTTGTAAGAAAACTAGACTTCATCGGTCAATAATCTGGCTACAGGTTCCTTGTGTCACGTTTGAAGTTATAATTTAATTTTTACGTCTCTGATTTCGAAACCGGATCTCGTATTTGCATATTATATGTATAAGGGAAGCCATATGTAGATTATCGGTAATTTGGTGTCGAGTCTTCACATTTGACCTCCATTTGTTTTTTATTTGTATGCTTGCATCGTGCTGATAACAACAGACTAGATATTGCTGCTCGCTGTATAATGTATATATATAATGAAAGGGGCCGATTTTTTAAAACGGTCTGGTTACGAAACGGGAATGCTTCTTCTTTTCTCGAATACTTTTGCCTCTATAGGGTTATGGTCGGCTGATGTGAAGAATATCGTCTCTCTTTTTTTTTTTTTTTTTTTTTTTTTTTTTTTGCGGGCATCCTGTTGGTAACTGCAGGGTAGGTGTTGCTTCTTGAAATATATTAAATATAAGGGGCCGAGTCTGATATGGTTTAAGTACGTTACGGGGATTTTTCATCTGTTCTCGATAAGTCTTGCTGCTAGAGGTTTATGGTTTCGTAATGGATAGCGCTTCGTTTTTAATTTTCACCCTTGCATCCTGCTGATAATTCCAGCCTAGATGTTCTTCCTTGTGCTATATTTAACAAAAGGGGGCAATTTTTAAACGGACTGGTTATAAAACGGAGATTACTCTATTACTGAAAAGTTTGGCTACATAGAGGCTTATAATATATAGACATATATAATTATATGAAATATTAAATTAATTTCGTTAAAACTGATTCACGAGGTTTTTCACAAGGAGTGATAGCTATGAGACAGGAACTGCACACTGCTATTTCTCATTTCTTCTTTCCTATGAAGAAATTTTCCTTTGCTGATTATGTCAGCAATTGATGGGAAGTAGTTCTCCAAACCCATTTTCTGACATCTGCAACGCTGCTTGATTTCCAAACTTCTTGGATACGTCTTCCCTTTGAAGCTACTTAGCAACGTCGAATGGGGACGAGTGCAAAATGGGCTAGGCACTCCTTTCGTATTTTAGCTCAGGCAAGCAGTAATCTTGCTGCTTTCACCGTCTGTCAAGACGAAAAAGAGCTACACATGTTCATATCTTTATTTGTTTAGTTAGAAAGGGAAATATTTAAAATGACATTTTTCGTGGTTTGATATTTGTGGACGGAAATATAGAAGTCGTTATTTTTACTTAGAGAGAGAGAGAGAGAGAGAGAGAGAGAGAGAGAGAGGAGAGAGAGAGAGAGAGAGAGAGAGAGAGAGAGAGAGAGAGAGAGAGAGAGACAGTATGACATTTTACGATTTCAAGTTTCGAAGCCAAAGAATGGTAATTAAGATATTTGTTTAATTAGCACTTACTAGAATTAGTGTTATATGACTGTAAAAGACCTATGATAATATTCATATTTATTTCAGAAATTATAATGATCCATTTTTTTCAGAAATATTCTTGCTTGAATCAACTAAATATCATTTACATCTTTCTCGGGCGATTAAATATGAATATCATATCATCGTCATTATGATAATCATCATCATTATTATCAGTTGATTTTATGAATATCTAGTGGTAAGCTTTTCTGAAGGTACTTTCGAGTTTTTTTTTTACTTTTTCTAATTCGTTGGCCAGACTCAGCACTATTCAATGTATATATTGCCCATCACTCTCTCCTTTAATAATATGTAAAGATTTTTCAACTGGACGTGACTTGAATGTCGCTCCAGGTATGAAAGTTTAATTCTGCTTCGTGCCTTTGCCATATATAAAAATATTCTAATGAGCTCCAATCGTTATATCACAACTACTTATCAATTCTGATCATCAATTAATAGCTTGGTATCAGAAACCCGGGAGTTGGGACATTTTATGAAAATTAAAGAAAAAAATAGTTAATTACATAACACTAGATATAAAATACCTAGATGAAATAATGTTTATTTATGTAGATGATATAATATCCTCTTTACTTAGAAGTAATAAATAGGCTAGAGCCACGTGTTGCTTATTTCAGATATAATTGTGCATTAGTTTATATATACATTAAGCCTTTGAGAGTGATCTTGTTGGAGTTAAATTCATTTTAAAAAGTAAACCTTGCTTCGAGAATTTATCCTTCATGGAGGAAACACTTGTGGAGGGTATTGCGCAATGAGAAAACACATGTGGAGACAGGTGGATGTTTTGTCCGATTGTTCTATGCTGGTATTGTAATATCAGAATTTTATACTCGTGTCATGGAGGCTGGAGTAAATTGTTTTAATGAATATTAAGATGTTGGAATCAGAAGAGAGACAATTTTGTTCAGGGAATGTTGATTTCGGTGGAGAAGAGAAGAGATTTCCATTTACTATGTAGTTTTCATGACACAAAGACATTAATACAAAGATTAATCCACTCTTAGAAAGGAATAAAAAAAAACTATAAATGCTCAAAGTTTTCGCCCGCCACCGGGCCTCATCAAAGGAATAAAGCTCCTAATGAGGCCTGATTGAGGGTTGAAATTTTGTAACATGTATTGTTTCTTTTCGTTTATTTCTAAGTGTGGAATAATCTTTAGATTATCTATTATTGATATTGATATCAATTTGCTTTAAGGCACAGAATAACTGATGATGATTTTGGCTATCAAAACCGGCAAAAAAAAAAATGGAAAAGTCAATATAATAAAAAAAAAAGATTTTTCATATATCTAATGTTAAACGTTTTCAAACAGAAAATTGTATACTGAAGAGCATTTTATTGTTAAAGTTACAAGTGTCGGGGGAAAACATATATATATATATATATATATATATATATATATATATATATATATATATATATATATATATATATACATATATATATATATATATATATATATATATATATATATATATATATATATATATATATATATATATATATATATATATATATATATATATATATATATATATGCTTGATTTTGGCAGAAGAGGACCTATGTTGACTGTGATGCTATACAAGGGGATAATCCAATGTCTCCTCTTTTTAATTTGTGTCGCCTTTGTGTACCACATTAAGGACAACATTTTGCTACATTTTTCTAATAAAAACAGGAAACCAATCATTTAAAATCCACGTTTTTGTTATTTAGTTGTCCTGCGCTTTTGGGAAATTAGAATTGTTAAGTATATAATTGATTACCCTCTCATTTTGACATCCGATTTCTGTGACCCAACAATGTGTCTTCACAGCCAATTATTATTTAAGCATTTTCCTTTCAATTCCTCTAGTGCTAAGTACGTAGCAGATAGTGAATATTTCTCAAAATTTCAATCGTGTGGCTTTTATTTATTTATTTATTTATTCTATATATGCAGGGGTGTGCAGTAGTCTCATTAGAATTTATCATAAAACGTATATTTCAGAGATATTTTTTCCATGTCTTACGAGTTGAGATAATATGATATATGTAGCAGGAGACATGTAGTTATATAATTATGCATATGTGTTTTTAGTAACTTGTGTAGTTTGAGCCAGGCTTGAATATTTTCATGACAAAATTACCAGTTGGTTAGGTAAGTAACCATGTGTGCTTTTTTACAAATTTGTGTTGCTATAAGATATTACTATTAAAAGAGAAACACGTGAATATTAATCCTATGATAAAGTGAACTAGGAATAAAAAAATAAGGAAAGAAAAAGGTTACACTGAGCTGTTAAGTGTAAATATATACATTCAAACGCATTTGAAGATGAATAACCACACTCGAGAGCGCAAAATCCCTTTTTTTCTGTCTAGTTCATTTGGTCATACTAGAAAATATTATCATGTTCAGCATTAACAAGAGTATTTTTGAATATCGAGTTAAAAAGCATTCGACTGAGGATAAGAGAGAACCTTTGGCATAAATAGATAAGCAAAGTTTTAAAGTTTTACATATCACAATGAATTCCCATTCGAAAAGGAATGGACACAGACTGGTTGGAGCCGAAGCATAAGGGCTGGATGCCTTTCCTAACACCCCCACGACGGGATCGAACTCGCATATGTCACGTTCTTCACTTCCCAACTTACGTGCTTTATCACTGAGCTTCAGCGGATCCCATCTTTATTACTATTTATGAGGGGAAAAAATCATATTGTTCTTTTTCGAGGCTTATTGTGTATGTGATTTGCTACGCTGATCTCATAAGATTTAATCTGTGTAAAATCGTACATGAACTCTTTTTCAACATTATACAATGTTTCGGATTTTTAAGACTGGATTTTGGTACTATATTAACTCTCTCTCTCTCTCTCTCTCTCTCTCTCTCTCTCTCTCTCTCTCTCTCTCTCTCTCTCTCTCTCTCTCTCTCTCTCTCTCTCTCTCTCTCTTTTATACCTACTTAACATCATCCTAGAACCTGATTCTCTCTCTCTCTCTCTCTCTCTCTCTCTCTCTCTCTCTCTCTCTCTCTCTCTCTCTCTCTCTCTCTCTCTCTCTCTCTCTCTCTCTCTCTCTCTCTCTCTCTCTCTCTCTCTCTCTTCTATACCTACTTAACACTTCCTAGAACCTGTGGTTGGACACCACAGTGGGGGGTTGGGGCTTGCCCTGGCTGACGAATACCCATTGTATTGAAATGGAAATAAAGTTTTTTTTTTTTTTTTTTTTTCTCTAGGTCTCCCAGACTCTAGATATGCCACAGTACACCTCCTGTACATTATGCGACCGAACTAATGCTAACACTCTTGACCACTATTGTCTTCAGTGCCCCGCAGTGAGAGATGTTTTACCACGAGGTCAGAACTTA